>CM046447.1:43029114-43300212 GCA_025506515.1 Flaveria trinervia
AAAGAATATGTGAGGTGGCCCGGGTTCAAACCCGGGACTCTTAGGATGAATCCTAGCGTAAACTTGGATCAAATTGAAGCTAATTCGATTTGGTGGACATCAATAATCATGGGGCTTTTGTCCCCATGTTAAACCAAGTATGTGGCTATGTGAAATTACCCGATTGAAGAGATTTGGAGATGAATCCTACGAAGAATAGTTCGCGACCAACAACATGCAAGCAAGGTGGAAATGTTGTTTACAACTCAATTAACTTTGTGTATATCCCGAGATGATGATCTTGATTCAAAACCCCTTATCAATTCAGTTCTTGATGCCCAACCGGTGAACTTCGAGTACACGCAGGTCTTGATGAAGATGGTGATCTACCTTGTTATGTGTGTTTGTTTCAGGTGTAATTGAGATCAATAACCACTTAGGAATAGTTAGATGATTGTGTAGGTCCGTTTAGTTAGATTTTAATTATGGTTTAAAGCTCACGGGTTATACAAATTAAGGCTTCGTTTTTGCGTTCATTTCAGGTGTATAACCGATGTTTAAATGAATTTAAAGTGTCCAATTAAGTTCAAAACGTGTATACGAAAGGATTTGGAATGGTTGGGATATCAAAATCGGTTGAATTCGGTGGTTTTGGCCGTCGCCGAAGCTCGCCGGAGCTACGTCGGACTTAATGGCCATGGGGTATGAAGAAAGAGAAGTGGTTTGAGTTTAGTAATTTACACCTTTGGTCCCTGTAGTTTTTGTTTTTATTATTTTACAGTCTCCCCAACAATGTTAACTTTTAATTAATCCAAAAATACATGAGTTACAGTCTCCCCAACTTAAAAGAATTTCCTCCTGAAATTAAGAATGAACTAAGCGAACAAATGCGGGTATTTGCCTTCATATGGTCCTCACGCTCCCAAGTGAACTCAACTCCACACTTATTCTCCCAACGAATCTTGATAATTGGAGTAGTTGTGGTTTTAGTTTTCTGCATAATGCGATCCATAATTTCAACAGGTTTGTCAACAAAGTGCAATGACTCATCGATCTGGATGTCTTCAATGGAACATGCTGACTCTCGACGGCCTACGCTTTCTCAAATTTGAGACACGGAACACAAGATGAAATCCACTAAGGTCGGAAGGTAGTTTCAGTCTATAAGTCATTTTCCCAATCCTTTTCAGGATTTTGAAAGGTCCTACAAATCTTGGAGCCAATTTACCCTTCTTTCCAAAGCGAACAACACCTTTACATAGTGAAACCTTAAGAAGAACCATGTTGCCAACTTGGAACTCCAACAATTACAAACGCTTAGCGACATAATTCTTTTGTCGACTTCTTTCCACTTCAAGGTTCTTGCGGATTATGGAGACTTTATCGGGCGTTTCTGTATAAGTTCAGGACCAGTGATGAAGTTCTTACCAATGTCGGTCCAACAGATCGGTGAACGACATTTACGACCATTAAGGGCTTTGAATGGGGCCTCTTGATACTTGAGTGATAACTATTTATACGAAAATCCGCTAACGGTAAATGCGTATCCCAGTCACCCCAAAGTCAAGGACACAAAGACATAGCAGTTCCTCGAGGGTTTGAATTGTTCGTTTGGTTTAATCATCAGTTTGAGGATGGTAAGCCGTACTTAAATCCAATTGAGTACCCAAGAGTTTTGCATAGACGACAAAAGTGCGAAGTTTAACAAGCATCTCGGTCGGATATGATGTGCAATGGCACGCTAGACGACTCACAATTTCGTCAATGTAGATGTGAGCCAGGCTTGAAACTTGTAAGTGTCTCGTATTGGTATGAAATGTGCCGTTTTGGTCAAATGGTCAACAATCACCCATTACTATCATGACACGAGGAGTACGAGGCAACTTGGTTATGAAATCCATGGATATATGTTCCTATTTCCACATAGGGATTCGAGTTGTTCAAGTAAACCACTTGGTCGTTGGTCCTCGGTTTTGACCCTTTCACACGTGAGACACTTGGAAACATAAGACGCTATATCTTTCTTTATTCAGGCCACTAGTATTGACACACAAGTTGTGTGAAGTCGGTTGGATCGATAAACATCTGAGCATGTTCTGATGGAAGGATAAACAACAGCACAAACCAAAAGTCAAACATAATACAAAATATAATTGAATGGGTTCATGATAAAAACCTAACGATTACAAGGTCGTTACAACATAAGAATCAAGACTCTTGGCAAGGGAATATCGAGCATGATCTCCCTCTCATCCGGTAACCCTAGGCTCGGGTAGACTTCCTCTCAAAACCCTTAACCTCTCTACACATTAAAACTGGTATATATAGGCCTCGACCCATATTATATGCGGCTGGGCCCATTCATGCGATTGGACCATCCGTATGGTTCAATCGTACGATTGGACCATACTTATGGTTCAGTCTTACGAATGTCCCAATCGCATCTCTCCAAGCACGGCTGGTCCATTAGCATGGCTCAGTCGTACGACTGAGTCTCATTCGCATATGCTCCTATGAATGACCCAGTTTCACGTGTTTACAACGTATCAGGTGTATTACATTAAGCCTAGACTATTCGACAAGCGACAGACACACTATATATGACTATATATGCTCCAACAAATTCCCCCTTGAACGTTGCTTGTGAATAGTAGATAACACCTCTTACAATCTTTGCTCTGGTTGCCAATAGAATCAAACGAAAACCATATTAGCCAACGTTGCTGATCTGTCACGTTGCTACAATGTCCCTGAAATGAATTTAGGCATAATAGCTTTCGTTTACTTTGCAGAACACCATCATAGCAGCAAGATTCCTCATATGACTGATTTTTCTAGATAATGACATGAACAGTTTTCCATTGCTTCAATCTTCACACATACTAACCTGCTTAACATCAGCACCTGCAGAAATTCCCCTTCACATTCAGCATATCCCAATATAGATATTGTGCTCTCCTGGCGTTTTCACACGGTGTATTGGAAAAAGGTTGAAGGTCCAATCCACAACTGACAATATTAAACAAATTAGCATGCACGTAGATTCATCATCAGAAACCTGCTCACATCATCACTTTTGATTGCGTCTTCAATTCTCTATACATGGATTCCCCCTAAGAATGAGAATCCTCTCTGTGCGGATAAATATAACTTGATTGGCCATAAGTAGTCAGATGCTCCTGACTATCCTAGAAAATCAGCACCGACTGCTGACATCTTCTCTTCTCTCTTTCGTGTTCCAATCACATTCACCTATTCCGGAAGTCCGATGAATAATGGGGTATAGATTGAACTTATTTGACAAAAGAACCTCAAGATGAATATGCTTTGCTCATCCTCAAATCTGTGCAAGAAGCTGTTCCAGACTCCTTTTTTTTGGTCTGGAACAAATTGGATGAGTCAATGCGGATGGCACATTCGTGCGATTGAACATACGCTGGTCCGGTCGCGCGACTGAACATACGACTAGTCCGTCGCACGAATGGTCCAATCGCATGGCTCATTCATACGAATGGTCCATTCGCATGGTCCAGTCGCATTAACAGGTCTGCATGCAGTTTTTCAGATCCGCAGCCGCCAGGGCTGCCCAAAACCCTAATCTGACGAATTTTACTTGATCCAAAACAACATAGGCATCATCAGATTCAAAAGGGTGATCAGAACATGGTTTCGAGTTCAATTTTAACATAGAAACATCACACGTACCAAGATCTGAGCAAAACACGAAGAACACGAAGTGGATTTAACATCAAGATCTAAAATTTGATCGAGAAATCAAAGCTCGGGTTGCTAGAATTATTGTTAGATCATTCCAGCAGTAACCGGCTTTGATACCAATTGTTAGGTCGGTTGGATCGATAAACATCCGAGCATGTTCTTGACGGAAGGATAAACAACAACATAAACCAAAAGTCAAACAATAATACGAACTATAATTGAATGGTTTCATTAATAAAACCTAACGATTACAAGCTTGTTATAACATAAGAATCAAGACTCTTGGCAAGGGGAAGATCGAGCATGATCTCCCCTCTCATCCGGCAGCCCTAGGCTCTGGGCAGACTTCCTCTCAAAAACCTTAATCTCTCTACATATTGAAACTGGTATATATAGGCCTCGGCCCATATTAGATGCGATTGGGCCCATTCGTGCGATTAGACCATCCGTATGTTCAATCGTACGACTAGACCATGCATATGGTTCAATCGTACGACTGGACCATACTTATGGTTCAGTCTTACGAATGTCCCAATCGCATCTTTCAGTCACATGGTTGGTCCATTAGCATGGCTCAATCGTACGACTAAGTCTCATTCGCATATGCTCCTGCGAATGACTCAGTTTCATGTGTTTACCACATATCAGGTGTATTACATTAAGCCTAGACTATTCGACAAGCGACAGACACACTATATATGACTATTTATGCTCCAACACAGGTCCGTGTACATCTTATCGGAGCTAGGATGAATGGAATATCAGGGTTGATGAGCTTTGTTCATAATGAAGTGTCGAAGGTTATCATCATTCGGGATCCAAAGTCGATTCAAGAAGTACAACATGCCGTTCGGTTTTGACTCCAGTTGTGATCGAACGTTAAACACCAAATCTTCATCTTTCCCTTCGTCGATTAACGCCACTGGTTGAGCCTCGCGAATGCATAACTCGAGATCACTATCAATCCTTATGTTTGAAGCGTGATAGTAGCCTCGTTAACATCCACATGTATCTCGGTATCAAATTCCCTTAACATGTCAAACCATTGTCTTCAATCTCAGATTTCTTGAAGCAAGACAACCTTGTTGTGGACCTTGTGACTCAGCGCGTTGGCTACAATATTCGCCTTTCCAGGGTGATAGCGAATGTCACAGTCGTAGTCACTAATCAACTCGATCCAACATCTTTGTCTCATGTTGAGATCCTTTTGATTGAACACATGTTAGAGACTCTTAGGATCAGTGCAGACTATGCATTGCGTCCCATAAAGATAGTGTCGCCAGATCTTCAAAGCGAAAACCACATCACCAAGTTCAAGATCATGGGTTGTGTAGTTCAGTTCATGAACCTTCAATTGTCTTGATGTGTATGCTATGAAATTTCCTTGTTGCATAAGAACATAACCAAGACCTTGACTAGAAGCATCATAGTACATGGTGAAATTGTCGTTTCCATCGGGAAGTGTTAGAATAGGGGCATTACACAACTTGCATTTCAATGCCTTGAAAGCCTCTTCTTGTTCGGGTCCCCATTCAAAAATTCGGTTCTTTTGGGATAGCACCGTTAATGGTTTAGCAATCTTTGAAAAGTTTTCTATGAACCTACGGTAACATCCCGCTAAGCCCAGTAGGAATGAACCTCGGTTGGGGTTGTGGGAACACACCAATTTTTTACGGCTTCTATTTTACCTGGATCAACATGAATTCTTTGGCTATTCAGCACAATGTCCTAAAAATCAAACTTCTTCTAGCCAGAACTCACACTTGGAGAACTGGTGTATAGTTTCTCCTCTTTAAAAGTTCGAGAACTTGTCGCAAGTTCATCTTGTGATCAATTTTCGCCTTCGAAAAATAAGAATGTCATCAATGAACACGATCACAAACTTATCCAAATACGATTTAAATACTTGATTCATGAGATCCATGAACACGATAGGTGCATTGGTCAAGCCAAAAGGCATAACCGTGAACTCGTAATGTACATATCGAGTACGAAAAGTGGTCTTTGGAATGTCGTCATCATGGACACGTAATTGATGATACCCAGAACGTAGATCAATCTTCGAGAATTGGGTTGCTTGAAGTTGATCGAAGAGATCATTGATTTGAGGAAGAGGATATTGGTTCTTGATGGTAAGCTTGTTGAGTTCCTTGTAGTTGATGCACACACGGAATGAACTATATTTCTTCTTCACAAACAGCACAGGTGCACCCCATGGTGAAGAACTAGGACGAATGAAACGCTTATCGGTCAACTCTTGTAGTTGACTAGCTAGTTCTTGCATTTTAGATGGTGCAAGGTGATAAGGTGATTTAGCCATAGGGTTTGCACCAGGGATCAAGTCTATCTTGAATTCAACTTCTCGCATAGGAGGTATCCCCTTAAGATCCTCAGGAAACACTTTGGGAAAATCTCGCACAACAAGAATGTCTTTTAGTTCCTTAACCTCAGTGTTCGTATTAACTACATACACCATGAAAGCTACGTAGTTCTTACTTAAGCACTTTTAGGCCTTGATGCAGGACATAAGTTAGAGTCCTTAGGATGATTTCTCCCCAAAGACTTTCAAATTATCTCCTGATGGTAAAGGAATTCGAATGCACTTCTCGAAGCATAGAATTTCCGCGTGTTGCTTGCTAACCAATCCATGCCGATAATAACATCAAAGCTTCCTAGTTGCATAGGAATAAGGTCGATGAAGAACTCGTGTTCGTTAAGGCTCAAGGTACAATCGCGTATTACAACGTCAACGAAGATCGATTTTCCATCGGCGACTTCGACCGTGAAGGTTTTCTTCCAGATTTATGCGCGGATTAGAATGTATAGGCTCGAACTCCAAGGACACAAAACTCTTATCCGCACCCGAATCAAACAATACAGAAGCATAATGACTATTTACAAGATACATACCTGTTTGGTAGTAACCTATTATTGGTATGATGAACACAAATAGGAATTTCTACAAGACAAAGAATGATTTAAAAGAATTTCAACGACGTACCATTCACCATGTCGTTTTTGGCTTGTGCTTGATTGGCGTTGATGTTGAAAGCCCTTCCACGAGCCGGTGGCACAGTTCCCGCATTGCAAGGACATTATGGACGAATATGCCCAGGTTCGCCACAGTTATAACAAGTTCGGTTGGTAAGCATCCCAGTATTGTTTGGCGTGCAAAGGCAAGTAGCCACCAAATGGCCATACTTCCCACACAATGAGCAAACTTGGCATGGAATGTTACCCGTGTGGTGGTACTTGCAAGTATTACACATCGGGTATGGCCCAATATAAGCCCTAGCCATGGGGGCCTGATTTGCAACTACCACTTGTCTTTGAGGAGCATTTGGTGTTGTTACAGCGTAGTTGCGTGTCGGAGTGAACTTTTGCTTCTGTTTTGAGTGGATGACTCGGCCTTTACCTCTCTTGTTGCCTCAGGTGCAACTTTGCAGCAGTCTTCACACCTTTCACCGATATAGTGTCAGCCCTACTATGATTCTCAATGAGCTGTGCGGTGATAGTAATTGCCTTTTCCAAAGTTGTGGGCCTACTACCCACCATGGCATCTTGGATTTGAGGTGGTGCGCCTTTGATAAATTTCTAAATGTTGCAGGGCACGGTCTCCACCATGTGTGGTAGAAGCATACTCAACTCATGATGCGGGGTGGAACAAGCCAAACGATTTCCACATCTTGCTTGAGATTCCAGAATTCTTCCTCCATTTTTGCAACTCGCTCCTGGGCAGAACTTTTGGATCATTATATCCTTAAATTCTTCCCAAGGCAATGCCAAGGCAGCTTCAGCCCCTCGGTTCCTCTTTTCACTTTTCCACCATGTTAGTGCCCGTTGTTGAAGGACACTTGCAGCATAGCCAACCTTGAACTCATCAGGGCACTCACTAACGATGAACGTGTTCTCCATACATTCAAACCACTCTAGAAGTCCAGTGGCTCCTTCTTTTCAACTAAAACTAGTGGGTTTGCACGAGTTGAAATGTTTTAAGGTGCAGGTACGATTGTTCCTGTGTTGGTTGTTGCTATTCTCTCCATAGGCATTGTTGTTACCACCATTATTGTTTCCATTGGTGTTGTTGTTGCTATTGGCCATAAGCATGCTATTGAGTTCAGCAACCATTGATAGGAGCACAACCCATTTGCCGAGCGATCATTGCTGCAAGCTTACGGTCGAAACTTCCATGCTTTCCATGATGACGAGACATGCTGGACAGAAAATGAATTAGTCACGGGAATGAGGATTTAAAGGATAGTAATTTAAAGAAGGATAAGCTAAGAGTTGTAAGGTACATGAATAATTCCATTTGGTAACACATTACCATTTGGAAACTTTGACACGTCAAGGTGAATTGACCCATTTGCCTTAGAAACTTGTGTATATCGACCATAGTTTATCACTCATCCTAGAAATCTCCAGGTAAGCATAACTAGTCACGTATGGTTTATGCGAAATGCTTACCTTAGCCCAAAGGCCTTTTGCCAGGAAATCTAGAATACAGGTGTCTATGTGTCACACAATATTTCTTAGGTTCATGAAATCAAAACCTTACTGAGATTTGTATAGATTAGGCATAAAGTCTAAAGATTTAAGACATAAACAATAAGTATACGATCCCACATGTCGTCGAGAATAAGATTAAGAGACTTCATGTTCGGGGAGAATCAAAGAGTCAAAGATAAGTTTAGGGGAGACAAGTAACAATGTTTAGGCATTCATAAGGCAATCCTATGCTAAGGCATCAAGTTGCACATAAGAAGACATAGCATTACGTAGCATGCTAACAAATACTTTTACAAGAATAGAAATGTGATTCTATAAGGTTCATGCATACGCTATAGTCTAGGTCACCATTTCTAATAACCTAAATCCCTATAGTTATGGGCTCTGATACCAATCTGTCACACCGAGCATTGATGGCAAAAACATCAAGATGTGAGGGTTAAGATCGGTCATAGCCACATAACGCTATTATTAAACCTAAATATAATATTCATAAGTTTCAAATGTAACATTACTAACATAAGCCTCAAATAAGAAAAAATCAAAAATGCATAATAAGAAATATTTCAAGTCCATCCATTTATTTATCTAGGCCCATTCCTAGGTGTGAATAAGCTTCAAAGATGGATATCAAACTTGCGCGTGTCCTCAAACATCTTAAAAATAAAAGGGCAACATAATGTTGGTGAGATTTCTATAGTTTGCAATACATAAGTATATAAAAGATGGCAATTCATGTTATAAGTTAGTGAGCAAAGAATTTGAGCAAGTCGTGTGCCACATCAAACCAATACACTTAATACTAATCTTATTTCTCTTCTAACAAGCATACTTGATTACAAAACAAAAATGATTGAAAATTTGAAGTTAGTGAGAACTGACTCAGATTTAAATTTGGAATTCATAGAAACTGTTGAAGAGAACTGTGAAGCTTTGAGAGTCGATGTCACACCCCAACCTTGACGGCAGAAACATCGAGATGTGAGGGTTAAGATCGTTCAAAGCCACATAACGCTATTATAATATTCATAAGTTTCAAATGTAACATTACAAACATAAGCTTTAAATAAGAAAAAATCAACAATGCATAATAAGAATATTTCAAGTCCATCCATTTATTTATCTAGGTCCATTCCTAGGTCTAAATAAGCTTCAAAGATGGCTATCAAACTTGCGCATTTCCTCAAACATGTTAAAAATAAAAGGTCAACATAATGTTGGTGAGATTTCCATAGTTACTATACATAAGTATATAAAAGATGGCAATTCATGTTATAAGTTAGTAAGCAAAGTAATTAGGGATGTAAGAAAGATACACAATCAAACCTTGACAGATTACAAGTTTCCACGTTTACAAGTTTATATGATTAGCTAAGTGTACTTGGATTAACCAAGCAGCCTTGTCAAGCCCATAGATCTATGACGTCACCAGGCTATCAATAGTTGATATTGCACATATAATGGACAATACATGGTAATTACTATAGTTCAACTAACCACAACAAATAATTGAATTGCCCAAGTGTTTACAAGAATCAAACGTTTTACAAGTGCGATGGTTACAATGTAATATGTTTCACCCCAAAGTGTAAATATATGAAAAGAGGTATAGAAATACTCACTTGCTCAATAAATATATGTATGATGACTGATAAGATTAATAATATGTGTCGTTCCAACGTAAGCCCTCACGAGGTACCTAAACATTTATGGATATTTACAAGATTTAGAATAAACGATACCTTTAATGATTTAATGAGTACTAGGGATTCATGGAGAATTTTGGGTTTTGACAATCATTAATAATAAAACACTTTATTTTAAATTTTAAAGAAGAAAATGGTACTAAATAGTATATCATAAAAATAAGCTTACAATAACCAACAAATCTTAATTATATAAAGTCCAATATCTTTTTATATTTATTTGTAAAATTTATAGTTTTATTCAATAATATTTAAACTAATAAAACTTGTGGTGATATGCATCCACATAAAAAATAGTTAGTATATCTTAAAAAAAGATTTTTAATGGGTTTGCAACTATGAAAAGAGCTTAGCTACATAACGAACTATCATGGGTCTTCTTTATGAGACTGTTCGTGATATATGTTCTTCTTCTTGCAAAATTCGATTATTTGGATTTGTAAAACAAACAGTCTATTATTAGAAAATGAAAAATAATTAAAAATAATCAATCAGGAATTAAAGAAAATGAAATTGCTTTTTCAAGGAAACTTATTGAAGCATTGGCTGAAAATGATCTTTTAAGAAGAACCATGTGGGAGCGTAATGTTGAAATTATTATTCTTATAGAAAGGGATGTTTTAGCTCAATTTGAAACAACACAACTTTAAACAAAGCTTGATAAATGGACTTTTTTACACATGAAAAAGGATGAGCTTATTGCTAAACAACAAGGGGTACGGGTAAAACATGGGATTTGATATAAATCTGATGGTGAAATTGTATTTAATTCAGTTCCACCTCCATCTACTTTATGTTATTCTTCAATTCCCAACTTCATTCAACAAAATTTTCATTTTTACTTTTCCAACCTTCTTCAACAAATTCAAAACAGGTAACATTCCTTCGTTTGTTCCTATTAGGTTTGTCAAAAAAGGAACAGTTTTCGAATCGTCAAGCAACCAGAATCCTATAACTGAAGCCAACATAATAGGAGGTGTCAATCAAGATCCTTTGGAAGCAGATCTGTGTATATGGGAATGGACAAGCTCAGATGAAGAATCAAACACAAATGATAGTGTTGGTTCCTCAAAGATCAAGATATCACATGAAATTGTCAGGTCTCAAAACTTTCCAAAAGCTTATTCAAGACCAATACGGATCTCTTCTCCAACTGCAAAACAAGCCACTCAACCAGTGAAGATCTCATTCACTATTCAGCATAACAAAATTCGACACAAGCAAGAATCTACCACAACCTCAAAGCAATCTCCAATTCCAAATGCTTCACATGGGTTAGTCAAGCATCAAAAGCCTTTCAAGGTTTGTGTTGAGTGTGGAAAATAAGGTCATGTGGTAAAAAGGTGCCCTCAAAAAGACTTGCTTCGAATGGTAAAGGGAAAATGAATTGCTTCTCCAGATCACAGTCTACAAAGGATGTTCCAATTTGTAAAGGCCACATGAGTTGCTTCTCTAGATAAAGAGGTAAAAAACACACATCTTTGAATGGTTGGATGAAAAACCCTCCATCCAAACCTTTTCATGTGAAGCCGATTTCACATGATTCAAAGATGAAAATAACTAAAGGTTCAAAAGCAAATTCTTTTCCTTCTAGTCTTAAAAAAAATGATTTTCAAATTTAATTCATTCAAATCCAAATTAATCAAACTAAAAAAAATTTGGAAAATTAAAAAGAAGGATATATTTTAAGAGATTGTTCGTTTAAGCCGGTTACTTCTACCGTTGCAAAAAGAACACCCCGGACTACCATGGCTGGGGTTCCTCTTTCAAACTAATTTGTTTATAAGTGCAGAACAATTCAGGAGGACTACTAGTAATCCGGTTTACTAACATAGATTTTTTCTAATTCAAATTTGAGGCGGATCAAACAGATTAAAGTCATGGTATTTTATCCACAATCTAGATTTTTATCAGCACAATCACAATTCTCACTTCACAATCACTGCATAAATCTTGATAATTCATTTGTAATCTTCATATCAGCATAGTTTGGAAGACCTTCTTTGGTAAATTTTTTATTTTTGTACAGTTTTATAAAAAATTAAAATAAAAAAAATAAAAATATAAAAAAAAATAAAATAAGAGAAATAGGTTTGCAAAAATAAAAATTAAGGGGGAGAGTATAGTAAATAAAAAAAATGAAAAGAATACTGGGAACTTGATCCGAGATGACTGGGACATAATTGTATATTTTCTTGAAATGCTTGTTTTTGCATGACTTGCGTTTATAAAATGAGAAATGATAGTAATTGATGTTGTTATTTGATTCACATCTTATTTTTAATTGCAAATAAAAAAAACAAACAGTTTCTTTAATAATATGCTTGGTAGACTCAGCCTGAAGAATAAAGTAGACAACAACATAATGATTTAAATTAAAATACATGCTTAAGGATGTCTGGATTTACGCAATCATTTTGGCCTGCATGAAAACTGAGTTCTGACAAAAATTGGATTGAGAATTGATCATTCACCCACCATGATACAAATCATATAAGCCATATCTTTGAGCCATGTTTGGTGTATTTATGTGTCTTATGTTTGTGCTAATCTCCTTTGTTGTATGGAAGTACTGACCTAGAGTGATGATCTCCTTTGTTGTACGGAAGTACTGACTTGGAGCTCTTATCGGCACATGATTAAATAGTCATCTCCTTTGTTATACGTGAGCATAGAACTGGAGCTCTCACGAGTTTTAGTCATTTTTATGTTATATATGTAATTTCTATTAATTAGCCTAAGTCTAGGGAGTTAAGTGGAATTCATGAATATTATATTCACTATAAATAGGTTAATTGTAATTAGAGTTGACGAATGGTCGGATGACCGATTGATTGGGGTTTCCACTTTGTATAAATCATATGAAATCAAGTTAGATCAAATTGGGGTTTTTATTGTGTTCCTTATTGTTTGATCAATAATTCTTCAATTATTTGATTCAAGTGTTCAACCTAGGCTAACAGTGATGAGTCAACACTATGTCATAAACGTATGTATCATGTCAAATTTAAAACCATGAATAAATTGGTTAATAATAACTTGATACATGGTATGCCTAAAATGGAATTTTCCTGCAAAGATAACTATGTTGTATGTCTGAAAGGAAAGCATCATATAGTATCTCATAAATCTGAAGTTGTTAACTCTATCACCACTCTATTACACTTATTGCACATGGATCTATTTGGTCCCACAAGTATAATGAGCATTGGAAGGATTTTTACTACCTTGTCATTGTTGATGATTTTACTAGATTTACATGGGTATTCTTTTTAAAAACTGAAGATGAAAGTGTAGAGAATATGTATAGAGGCTGAATCAACAAAAGTCTTTCTGCATGCATGCTGCACAAGTACTGAAGAAGAATGGTTCGGAAGTTTCACACATGCAACAAAATATTCTAAGTGTGAAATCTTCCGAAGCCAAGACCAATATCTTCCGAAGCCAAAGATGAAGTCTTCCAAAGCTTCAAAGACAAAGTCTTCCAAAGCTCCACACTTGTAGACAGAATTCTTCCAAAGACTTTTAGTAACATGCTTTATCTGATGTATTTTTCCATAAAGTTGGACCCCTTTCCACCGCAACTCTATAAAGTCACCAACTTACATGAGTTGGTGAAAAGGTCCATACTTTTGGTAATTGTACATTGAGGTCTTGAGTCTGTAACTTTCTACTTCATGTACTTTATCATTTTTGTAATAGATAAGGATGTGAGCTATGGCATGTCATAGTCACTAGTCAAAAAAATCTGCCTTTTGACTCTACAATTGATTTTGTTTTGAGTCTAGTCAATTGTATCCAGCTGGCTTTCATAGTATGGCCAACTGTAGGATATAGTATAAGTATCTCATGTTCTTGTAACTTTATCTTTATGCTTTGTAACACTTGTAATAGAACTTGAGGAAGCAATATACTGCAATCTTGAAAACCATACACTTGTGTATCTTGTTCTCTTGTTATGTCTCTTATTATATTACTTGTGTTCTTAGTGTCTTATTGTGGTTAATCCAGTTTACTGTTTGATTAAGTTAAGTTGCTCTCCTCTTTGTGTTGTTGTGTTGTAAGTGACCCCCTTCACCGGTCCTACGTTTGGTATTAGAGCTATCCAGGCTCTTGATATAAGATCTCACCATCTTAAGATCCCTCACACACACAAATACTAAACTTTTCAAATGGCACCCATTTTAAGACTGATATGGAAACTGGAACCATGAACAAGTCCCACTGATCACTCTTGATGACTTTGATACCTGGGCCTGAGAAATGGAAGGTTTTATCAGGTCTCTAGACTCAAGAATGTGGGAGTCTATTGAGAATGAACCTTACATACCTAGCACCCCTTCTGCTACTAATGGTGGTATGATCCCTAAGGCTGTGGCAAACTACTCTAATAAAGATAGGAAGATAGTAGAGATTGATAGAAAAGCCATGATAGCCCTTCAGTCTGCTCTTCCAAACTCTTTATACAGAGGTTTCAAGAAATGCAAAATAGTTAAACAGCTATGGGATGCATTGAAACTAATGTATGAGGGTTCATCTGAAGCTAAGGAGAACAAGAAGGATCTCCTAAAACAGCAGTTTGAAAACTTCACCTTCAAAATAGGTGAAACCATGACTGAGCAATACTTCAGGTATGTTGAGATTGTGGATACCCTTATGGATGGAGGAGTTCCTCTTGAGAACAAGGACATTATAAGGAAGTTCATGTCCTCACTTCCTAGGCAGTGGACATACTACTGTGTGGTGATCAAGAGGACTGAGAATCTAAAAAGTCTTACTCTAACATAGTTAAATAGGATTCTCAGTGGCTACCAGATGGAGATGAATATGCCAGGTTCATTTGGCAACTCCAACAATCAAATGGGTTCAACCCTGCATGTGGTTGAATGGGATAGCATAGAACCCCAACATCATCTCATATGCTACCCTGACAACTCACCTAAGGGCCCTTTCATCACCTTCCCAAAGACACCAAGGGAGAACTACACCCAAGGAAGCCCATTCCAAGAGACAAGTTCTTCTTAAGCCTTTGTGTCTTCTTGTGAAAGTAGTGGCAGCTTTCTGTTCACCTTGAAGACCTGGACTGTATCCATCCAGATAATCTGGAGTACATGAGATAGTCTAGCAAATGGCTCTTCTCACTCATAGAGCCATAAAGTTCTACAAGCAGACTGGAAGGAAGTTTCCAAGCAATGCAACCAGTGGAAAGTTTGGCCTGGACAAGGTAAAGTCAAGTGTTACAACTGCAACTTGATAGGCCACTTTGCAAGGGAGTGTAAGGTACCTAGAACAAATGGTGGCCAAACACAGTCCAGACCCAACTACACTAACAAAGCTCCCCAGAATAAGAAGCCAAAGCAACAGGCTGCTATTGCTATTGAAGATGGAAGCTTTGACTGGAGCTTTCAGGTGGAGATGCTTCTCCAAACCTAGCACTGATAGCAGATCTTGATGAAGCCAAGGTATTGGAACATCTCTGTACCCCTAAATGCATTGCTAAAGTAAATAGATACAGGTCCTATAACTTGGAGATGAGATCTGATCTTGAGTCCTTAAACATTTTAAAATTTGATTTTAGAAAGTCTGAAAATGATTATAAACTAAAGATAGAGGACTTAGAGAAAAAAATTTCAGTTCTAAAACATGAGCATACAGATTTTAGGACTCAAATAAAGGATCTCATAACCAAGCTGACTGAGTGCCAAGCTGAACTTGTGATCAGCAAAGCTTGTGATATCCTCATCCCTGCAGAACAAAGCGTGCTATCAAAACAAGCAGGGACTAGGATCAAATGAGATAGCTCCTCCACACACAATCTTGTCAGTAAGATTACCTAGGTGTGGAACTTGTAAAGATGAGCTTCCTCTCATAGATCCTTTGAGTGAAGAGGATGAAGAAGTGATAGTGAATAATTCCTTTGAGAAGAGTGAAGAGGAGGATTCTAAGAAGGTCCACTATCCTTCTGAGTAGAAGAAGAAGACTGTGATGACTAAGTCAATAAGGAAGAACTTGATCAGGAAGAGCAAAAGGAAAGCAAGGAAGGCTTAAAAGATCAAGGCTACTTTTGACTCCAAGCAGGAAAAAGTGTTTATCTCTGCAGGGTTTGAAGTAGTAAAGACTGAATACATAAACCTAATCTCTTCTACTAAGAGTTCTGGTTCTTGTTGAAATCATCTCAGTACCAAGAAGAAGACTGATCTGCTGTGTACCAGTGCCACACAGCCTAGACCATCAAACTCCAAGAACAGTCCCTAGCCCAAAAGGACTGTCTCAGCATTTGTAAAGATGACGGTGGAGAAGGGATGTGACCAAAGTTAGTCTTGCTCTCCGAGGCTCTTGGGAAGAAGAAAATGGAGTGTCTTATGTGTGAGAGTAGTGCTCATCTTGCTAAGAATTGTCCATACAATCCTAGGGGTACTCTTCATATGATCAAACCAAAGACTTCCAAGAGTTCTAAAAAGATTCAAGCTTCGGAAGGAAAATCTGTTTCCTTCAGAAGCTCCAAAACCAAGAAGAAGGCAAGTGGAAAATTGCCTTCGGAAGAAAAGTTGGTCTCGGAAGGAAGGAATACTTCCGACGCACTGAAGTCTGCTGCAGTGTCTATAGAATCTTCAAAAGGATCAGTCATCAAAACTTCTGAAGTATGAAAAGCTTCCGAAGTATTGAAGGTCAAGTCCAAGACTCCAAAGGTGGTGTGGATGTCTAAGAAAGACCAAGTGACTGAAAATTATCCATCAACAACAGGTCAAGATCCTCCTAGCACAACCATAGGATCTATAACTATTGCATTACCTTCTGTTTCTCTTAATGAGCCCAAGACAAGTAAGGCTTGGTTTTCCAAATGTAACTAATCATTTTCCTTGTGCAGGGACAACTGAAGACAATAGGTCACTACTCCATAACTTTAAAAGGATTGATGGAGGGCCAGTTGCCTTTAGAGGAGATGAAGGTGGTTACATTTCACGAAGGGGCAAGGTCATAAATGGTAAGCTCAACATTAAAAAGGTAAACTTTGTCAAGGAGCTTGGGTACAATCTTCTGAGTGAATCCTAATTTTGTGATCAGAGTCATAACATGCTCTTTACTGAGCATGAGTGCATTGATCTTAAGCCCGGGGTGGTCATTCCTCATGAGCATATTCTGCTTAGAGCCCCATGAAAGGGAACATGTACAAGATGGATTTGCAAGAAACATCTCCCTCCGGAGAAGTTTCATGCTTTTTGTCTAAAGCCAATAGTGATGAGTCTTTCCTATGGCATAAAAGAATGTGCCATGTAAACTTTAAAAACATGAATAAACTTATTAAGAATGATTTGGTAACTGGAATGTAAAGAAAGAGTTTACAAGTGATGACCATTGTGTTGCATGCCTAAAAGGGAAGCAACATAAGGTATCTCACAAGCCTAAGGAAAGGAACTCCATCACTACACCCCTACACTTGTTACATATGGATCTCTTTGGCCCCACTAGAGTAATGAGTCTAGGAAAGACCTCTTACTGCTTAGTGATCACAAATGACTTCACAATATTCACTTGGGTCTTCTTCCTTAGAACTAAGGATGAGACTCCTGAGATTCTGAAGAGTTTCATCTTGAAGATTGATAATCAATCTAATCACAATGTCAAAATCATAAGATGTGATCAGGGAATTGAATTCAAGAACCAAATCCTGCATTCTGTGATGAAATAGGTATTACAAGACAATACAGTGCTCCCAGGACTCCTCAGCAGAATGGTGTTACTGAGAGGAGAAACAAGACACTGATTGAAGCTGCAAGAACCATGTTGTCTGACTCTAAGCTGCCCATCACTTTCAGGGCAGAGGCAGTCAACACTGCATGCTATGTGCAAAACAGAGTTTTAGTAGTTAAGACTCATGGCAAGACTCCTTATGACTTTGGTATAAGAGGAAACCTTTCATTGGTTTTCTCAGGTCATTTGGTTGTCCTTGCATCATCTTGAATACCAAGGATCAAATTGCCAAATTTGCTGAAAAATTAGATGATGGACACTTCATTAGATACTCTTCCCAAGCTAAGGCTTACAGAGTATACAATCTCAGAACTAGAATTGTTGAGGACTCAGCCAATGTGACTTTCGATAAACACACACCCTATGTGGCTGGTTCTAGTCCAATCTTTGATCTTAATTTAGTTACCAACTGTTTTAACAAATCTTGTGAGACTGTTTTAGGATCTGTATAAAATTTAAATACAGGTGTTTCTGATCCAAGATTTGAGCTGAGAAGACCTTCAAGTAACACATCTTCAGCTCTAGTTGGAACTACTTTTGCAAATGAGGTTTCTATCAGCAGCATAATGACAAACTCAACTGATACATCTGGTATGCCTTTAAATTCTAGCTCAGAGGCTCCACAAACAGATAAAGATGCTTCAATTGCATAAGACAATGATGGTAGTGGTGAAAGTGATCAAGACTTTCTTGATGTTGATAACCACTCCATAGATGACATCAATGATGTCATACACTCCTTGGATCAAGTCTCTCTTGATAAGTGTGCTGATGTGGTGGGTGAAACTTCTATGCCAGATCTAAATTTCTCTAATTTAGATCTTTCTCAGCAACTTGTTTTGATCCCTCAGCTAAGGATCCATAAGTCCCACCCCACCACAAATATCATTGGAGATTTTGTCACAGGGATAAGAACACGAGGACAAACCCATAAAGCAAATGTTTGCTTCCACTCTTGTTTCTTATCTCAGATAGAGCCAAAGAAAGTTGATGAGGCTTTGAAGGATGGAAGTTGGGTTGAAGCTATGCAAGAGGAGCTGCTTCAATTCAAAAGACAGAAAGTTTGGAACCTTGTCCTCTTCCTCATGGGAAACAATCATTGGAACCAAATGGGAGTTTAGGAACAAGAAGGATGATAGAGGATTCATCATCAAGAAAAAAGATAGACTAGTTTTTCAAGGATATACATAAGAAGAAGGAGTTGACTATACAAATGTATTTGCTCCTGTAGCAAGACTAGAAGCTGTTAGGATATTCCTGGCATTTGCTGCATTGAAGAACTTCAAGGTCTTTCAACTTGATGTGAAGTGTGCTTTTCTCTATGGAGTGTTTGATGAAGAGGTGTATGTCAAACAACCACCTGGTTTTGTAGATTCTGATCATCCTGATTATATCTGCAAGCTTAACAAAGCTCTGTATGGGCCGCATCAGGCACCTAGGAAATAGTATGAGACACTATCTCAGTATCTCTGCAAACATGGATACAGGAGAGGTATTATAGATGGAACTCTCTTCATCAAAGGATAGGGAAATGACATATTGCTAGTTCAAGTATATATGGATGACATCATCTTTGGTTCAACTAATCCAAAGCTCCGCAAAGACTATGAGAAGCCAATGAAGGACAGATTTGAAATGAGTGCCATGGGAGAACTCAATTTCTTTTTGGGAATTCAAGGGAAGCAAGTTGAAGATGGCATCTTCATTAGTTTGTCAAAGTATGCTCAGGACATATTCAAGAGGTTCAACATGACTGATTGTAAGATTTCTAAGACACCCATAGCTAGAAACCACTCCCTTGGACCTGATTTTGAGGGGGAGTGTGTAGATGAACACTTATACAGGGCTATGATTGGGTCTCTTATGTATCTTACTGTTAGCAGGCCTGATATTATGTTTGCCACTTGCATCTGTGCAAGATATCAAGCCAACCCTAAGATGTCCCATCTTATCACTGTCAAACGGATTCTAAGATACCTTAAGGGTGCCTTATCACTTGGTTTATGGTATCCTAAGAATCCTGACTTCAACTTGTATGCATAAATAGATAGTGATTATGGTGGTTACAACATGACTGCAAAGTTTACATCTGGGGATGTCAGTTTTTGGGTGGAAGGGTTGCCTCATGGCAATGTAAGAAAAAATCCTTTGTCTCTGCATCAACTGCTGATGGTGAATACATTGCTGCTACAAGCTGCTGTGCTCAAGTGCTTTGGATTCAAAATCAGATGCTGGACTATGGGTTCAACTTTAAGAAGACTCCCATTCACATAGACAATAATAGTGCTATCTCAATCATAGAGAATCCTGTGCAGCACTCAAGGACCAAACACATCAACATCAGGTATCATTTAATAAAAGATATTATGAAAAGGGATTAATTAAACTAGTCAAGGTTCACAGAGATGAACAATATGCTGATCTATTTACACAGGCTTTTGATGAACAAATATTTAAATATCTTGTATCAGCTATGGGATGATCAACTTTGAGTAGGTTTTTCTTAAAACTAATTCTTATTATTTCTTACAACATGTGTGTCCTAAGTTGTCTAGTTCATCACTTTCATAAGCTCTTGTTTTTCTATGGATGAAAATCTTTTTGAAGACTTTCCTTAGATTTATGAAAATTTTGATTATTCGGAAGTTATGTTTTTAACTTTGGAAGAAATTTACCTTCGGATGAAATTTCTAAAATATGTTCTGAAGCTTAAAATTTTCTTTGGCACTAATATGTTTTCAAAGACCTTTTTCTTCCGAAGCAAATTAACTCTCGGAAGTTTTGTTCTTGAACAAAATTTTCAAGTCTTGATTTTCTTCTGAAGTCAAAATCTTCATAACTCTTAGGAAAATCTTTTTAAGTCATTTTAGCTTCGGAAGCTTTTTCAATTAAACATCCGAAGATAATTTACCTTCGGAAGCTTTTTGAGTTTCAAGAAATGTTGGACCAAAAGAACCAATGAGCCTGATCAGAAAAACCTCTAAGTCCCACAGACATCACAACAACTGCTGAAGACTTGATCAGCTGTTTGACAAAGTCTGAAGACTTCAACAGCTGAAGACTAAAGTGCTGAAGACCAAAGTCTGATGATCAACAGCTGAAGACTAAAGTACTGAAGACTTCAACAGCTGAAGACTAAAGTACTAAAGACTTCAACAGCTGAAGACCAAAGTCTGAAGATCAACAGCTGAAGACTAAAGTACTGAAGACTTCAACAGCTGAAGACTAAAGTACTGAAGACTTCAACAGCTGAAGACCAAAGTCTGAAGATCAACAGCTGAAGAACAAAGTACTGAAGATCAACAGCTGAAGTACAAAGACTGAAGACATCAACTAATGACAACAGCTGAAGTTCAAATACAAGTACTGAAGCCTTAAGAGTTTGTTACAACAGCTGAAGAAGCATTCTTCAGTTGTTATGATGGTTTCCTTTTAGTAGTTTTCTTTTTGTTTCAGTATTTGTAAAACGACTGAAGAGCATGTTCTTCGGTCGTTGTAGTTTCAGTAGTTTCTTTTCAGTAGTTGTAGTGGCAGTTAACACTTAGTATTTTTGTAAGAAGATGTCAGCTGTTTTGACATCTTCAGTAGTTGTGTTAACTTTCAGTAGTTTGAATAATTCTGTTAGATGTCACTATCAAATGACATCAGCAGACGTCACATCTCCAATATAAGGAATGTTCCACCACGACATTCCTATATAAGGGATGATTGACCTGATCGTAAGTGTGACATTTTGCCACCACGAAAGCGCGTATTGAATGAAATCTTTGATTTGTAGAATTCTTTCTATAATCGTTTGTTCTTACTTTGAATATCAATTGTATTCTTGTGAATTGTTTAATTCATCGTTTGATTTCCGCTGCAATACTCTCTAATCAATCAACGTAGATCACTGATCCTAACAATTGGTATTAGAGCCGGTTAATCATTGATCGATCTAACAATTGATCATTGAAACTGCTAATTGATATCTGCATTTGATTGAATTGGCATATTTTCAAGAATCGGTTATAGTTAAATTGAATTTCTGCTACTTTCGTTTTATTGCTTTCTATTTTCTCGTGGTTCAATTTGGTCTGTTGTGTTCTGTTCTAAATCTGTTAAAACTTAATTGATTTTGGTTGAATCTGAGAATGACTACTCCTTCTAATGACCCTCACAATACTGGTTCATCAACCAAGCCTCCGATGCTGGTTAGGACTGAGTATAACATATGGCAACGAAGAATGCTTCATCACCTGTCTGTAAACAGTTCAGGTTGTTGGACATCGGTGGTACATGGTCCACATAAGCCTATGGTGAACAATCTGGAAACCAATCAAATGGTTCCGAAGAAAAAGGAACAATACTCAGATGAAGATCGGAAACTGTTTGAGATTGATGCTAAAGCCCATGGAATTCTGGCCATGGCACTGCCGAATGAAATCTATTAAGGGCTTATGCATCATGAAACTGCTCATGACCTCTGGAATGCACTGAAGGAACAATTCAGTGGAAATGATGAGGTCTTAGCAAACAACAGAGAAATTCTTGCCCGACAATATGAAACATTCTCTCATAGGAAGGGTGAGACACTGACTCAACAGTTTGAGAGTTTTTCCAGTTTGATCTCTGAGCTAAAAATGGTCAAACATGAATATACCAATAGCCAGATGAACAACAGATTCCTTAGATCACTGCTTGAGAGATGGGACACATACACTATTGTCCTACGCTCCAGTGCAAATCTGGATAAACTATCTCTCATCCAACTTCATGGGAAAGTGCTTACATTTGAGAGAGAGATAGAGCAGAAAAGGAAACTGGCATCATCGGGAAAGCTCACTGATGATTTTGTACCAGGAAACACTATGTTCGTTGGTCATGAGTCAGAATATGCTGCATCTAAAAGTAATTATGATGAGCATATAGATTTCTCTTCAAACAGTTCAGATCATGCATTCGTTGGTGTTGATAGTCACTCAGGCTGTAATAGTGACAATTTATGTTTTATCATGGATGATTTGAAAGGAATAGCTGATGATGATCTAGAAGAGATGGATATTCTGAGCCAAATGGCCTTGATTAATATCAGATCTCAGAAGTTCTACAAGAGGACTGGCAGGAGATTTTCCAGGACTCTCTGGCAAAACAAAGTTGGTTTTGACAAGAGTAAGTTGAGGTGTTACAAATGCCAAAGGCTTGGACACTTTGCAAGAGAGTGTAGATCATCTGGATCTAACTCCTCTACACCCTTTGTGACTTTTCCAAGCACTAGTCCACAAAATAGGGGGCAACATCCTGCTAGTTCTGGTCATCATTCACAACCTGTTTCGCCTGCATATTTTGTCCCTCAGGGTCCAATGTCATATCCGTATCCCTGCTATTACATGCCTCAGCCAAATCCAGTTCAAGTTCCTACTGCACAACAACCACAAGCATTACCTGAGCCTCTACCATCTCATTCACAACCTCATCACAGCTTTTTCACCCCTAGTAATGTTAACTGGAGCAGTTTACCAGATGATCTCTCTGGTACTGAGCAATTATTTACTGGTGATGGTCAACATGGTGGTGAACATCCTTTTGGGAATCTAGCTCTCATGGCCCTAGAATCTACTGAGGGTTCATGCTCCAATGCATCTTCTTCACAGGTAACCCAGGTATCCTCTGAGGCTAAGGCCAAGCTTTGTTCTGAATCTTGCATAGATGCATTTGTCTCTATTAGAGAAGCAAATGTAGCTGTAACTAATCAAAATCTAGAGCTTGAGCAAACTATTTCCAAAAGAAAAGCTGAATATGAGTCTGTCCTTAAGGACAAAGATGATGAGATTTATAAGCTTAAATGCAAATTAAATGATGAAAAGGCTAAGCTAGAGGTCATTCTTGAGAACCATAAGGAACTCAAAGAAAAACTTGCAGTTACCCAAGTTGAGTGTGACTGCTGGGTATCATCCTGCAAGGGATTTGAAATGCTGCTGAGTAAGCAATCTGCTTCGAATGTGAAGTTTGGAATTGGTTACAACCATATTGCACCTCCAACAAATTTTACTCCAAAACCAATAGTAAAATCTGAAAGTGAAAGCAATCTCCAAACCACATTATCATGTGCATCATCCACAAGTGATCTCCCAAAATCACAAGATGAAATAAGGGTTGATACCTCAGCAAGTCAATTGGCTGATGGGTTAACTACTGATAAGCACATGAAGCTGAGTATTTCAGATGTTGTCCCTCAAAGTAACATAAGTACTGAAGGGCAAGTTACAACAACTGAAAAGCATTTCAAATCAGCTGAAATAAATGGATTAACAACTACTGACAATGAACAGCTGAAGAACAACTCTTCAGTAGTTACAGATTCTTCATTACTGAACAAAATTACTGAAAGGAGGAAAGTACTGAAGAGCACACCTTCAGTAGTTTCCACATCAGCAGTTGATCAATCCAAGATGAAGAATAAGCCATGTGAAATATGTAGTAAATTCAATCATCTTTCTGATGAATGTTGGTACATAAGGGTTCCAAACTCAACAGAGATAAGCTCATTAAAATCCAGATGGATGAAATGAAAACTGAGTTTGAGACTAAGTTTGTACCGCAATCATTCCATTGTGATAAACCCAAGCCTTCAACCAATTCAAAAAGAAGGATAAGGTTCATCACAAAACAACTGATGGTGCTCCTCATGATAACATCAGACTAAGTCTGTTAATTTTAAGGAGGAAATGGTGGATCACAGGAACTTATCAAACACAAGTACTGATATGTCACAAGAGCTAAAAGCTTTGGCTACAAATCAGACACAACTTGTTATGATGGTTCAACATTTGTTGGGGAGAGTTAACCAACTAGATGCACCTGTGATCAAATCACTAAAAAGGCATTCCAAGCCCAAATCCAAGGAATCCATTTCAGCACCATCTCCTTCTTCAGCTGTTAATCATAAGAACAAGTTATGGTTGCATCTGTTGATGAAAACAGACCCAAAACCAAAAAGGTTTGGTCTCAAAATCTAACTAGTTTTCTTTTATGCAGGGTTCTTCAACATGCCAAAGGACCATCTGGTATGTGGACAGTGGAGGATCTATGCATATGACTGGGAGTAGTTCTCTTCTTAATGACTACTCTCAAGGAAAGAAGGGATTTGTTTCATTTGGAAATGATGCCAGAGGTTACATCATTGGGAAAGGATATGTGTCTAATGGACAAATCAGGTTTGATGATGTCAACCATGTGGAGAATCTCAAGTATAATCTGCTAAGTGTCAGTCAGATGTGTGATAAAGGGCATGTTGCACTTTTCACAAGCCAGAACTGCAGGATTCTGTCTTCCCAAGTTCTGAGGCTGATTGACAAGGTAATGGATGAACATACTCTCCTGAAGGCCAATAGGATTGGAAGAGTGTATGCCTTGGATTTGTCAAAGAAGCTTGATTTGAAGGGTCATCCATGCCTGTTCTCCAAAGCCTCTCTTCAGGAATCTAAACTATGGCATAGAAGGCTGGGTCATGTCAATCTCAGAAACATGAATCAGCTGATCCACAATCGTTTAGTGAGAGGTTTATCAATCAAGGAGATTTCTGAGTCTTCAACTGCAGAACAAGATAGTTGAAGAAACCTTGCATGTGAAATTCATTGAATCTCCTAAGGATAAAATTCTACAAAACCCTGTGGAGTTGTTTGATCTGGACATACTACAATATGCTCCTTATCAAACTCCAACTGTTGCAGATCATGTGGATAAATCATCTTCTGCAGCAAGTCTTCCACCTGGTGGTACTGAAGATGATGATGATATCAGTACTCACCTTTTCAAGTTCAGTGACCAACTGCCTGAGTCTGCTAAACTTGATGTTCCTGTACCTTCGGCAGCTCCATCCACAACAAATGCTAATGAGATTTCTGATTCCTCTACATCGTGTGATTTGCCATCTAATACTTGGTTTCAAGAATCTGAATCAACATCTGCTGATGCTGAACCGGCTACAAACACTTGCACTGATCTTATTATGCACCAAGTGCTGAAGAATCACCCCATGTCTCAAATCATTGGTGGTATCAATGCTGGCGTCTCAACTAGAAGTCAATTGTCTAACTTGTGCTTCTATGCTCTCTTCATCAGTCAGCAAGAGCCAAAGAACTATCATGTTGCTTTGAGAGACAATGGATGGGTGGAAGCCATGCAGCTTGAGCTACTCCAGCTCAAGAAACAACAAGTGTGGGAACTGGTTCCTCTACTCCCAGGTAAGTATGCAATAGGCACTAAATGGGTGTTTAGGAACAAAACAGATGAAAATGGGCTTATTGTTAAGAACAAGGCCAGACTGGTTGTTCAGGGGTTTTCACAAGAAGAAGGTATTGATTATGATGAGACCTTTGCCCCTGTAGCCAGACTGGAGGCAATTAGATTGTTCTTAGCCTATGCTGCATTTCACATTTTAAAGTTTTTCAAATGGTGTTAAAAGTGCATTTTTATATGGTAAAATAAAGAAGAACTTTATGTGTGTCAACCACCAGGTTTTGAGGATAATAAACATCCAGATTGGGTATACAAGCTTGATACTCTTTTATGGGTTGAAACAAGCTCCTAGAGCCTGGTATGAGACATTATCAAATTGTCTTCTTCCAATAATTTCACTAGAGGCTCCATAGATAAAACTTTATTCATTAAGAAGGTGGATTAGCATAAGCTACTTGTTCAAATTATGTTGATGATATTATTTTTGCATCCTCGATCCCCAGCTGTGTGATGACTTTACCAATTTAATGCATAAGAAGTTTGAAATGATGCAATAGGAGAATTACAGTTCTTTCTAGGACTGCAAATCAAACAAAAGGCTGATGGGACTTTCATTCATCAGTCTAAATATCAAAGATCTTTTGAATAAGTTTGATTTACAAATTGTAAGCCCTGTTCTACCCATGTGCAACACCACACAACTGGATGCAGATCAGAAAGTTAAAGCTGTTGATGAAACCTTTACAGAGTATGATGGGTCCTTGATGGACTTAACAGCTTAGACCATATTATTATGTTTTTGCAAACGTGTGTGTTGTGCTATATTTCAGGCTGCTCCAAACCCTAAAGAGGCTCACTTGATTGCAGTCAAACGGATCTTTAGATATCTGCAAGGTACACAAGCTCTAGTTTATGGTCTCCCCTGGACTACTCGCAATTGGTTACTTTTTTCTGATAGTGACTATGCAGGGTGTAAGCTAACCCAAAAGTCCACTTCTGTGGATGTCAGTCCTAGCAACTGTTTGTTTCTTGCAGAGTAAGAAACAAACATAGTTGCTTACATCCCACTGTGAAGCAGAGTCATATTGCACTGCAAGTGTACTTTCTCAGGTACTCCTGGCTTCAGAACCAACTTTTGGATGATGGCATTAACAGAGACAAGACTCATTATTAATGGATAGTGCTTCAGCTCTTGCTTGTCAAGAATCCTGCCAGCACTCTGGACTAAACTGTTGGACCAAAAGACCAATGAGCAAGATCAGAAAACCTCTAAGTCCCACATGATTCAAACAACTGCTGAAGGCTTCATCAGCATTCGACAATGCTGAAAACTCCAACGCTGAAGTCAAGTGCTGAAGACTTCAACAGCTGAAGACTAAAGTGCTGAAGTTCAACAGCTGAAGAACACAGTGCTGAAGCTGAACAGCTGAAGAACACAAGTGCTGAAGCTGAACAGCTGAAGAACACAAGTGCTGAAGCTGAACAGCTGAAGACACAAGTGCTGAAGCTGAAGACCAAAGTACTGAAGTACAACCTGAAGAGTCTACAAGTGCTGAAGATCAACAACTGGTGTACAAAGTCTGAAGACAAAGACTGAAGACATCAGCTGATGATATCTACTAAGTCATCAGCTGATGAAACGTCTGAAGTTCAAGTCTGAAGACCAAGTACTGAAGTTTCAGTAGTTTGTCACAACAGCTGAAGAGTACTTCTTCAGTAGTTGTGATATCAGTAGTTTTATGTTTTTACTTTCAGTAGTTTTGTAAAACGACTGAAGAGCTTGTTCTTCAGTCGTTGTAGTATCAGTAGTTTTATGTTTTTCAGTAGTTGTAGTAACTGATAACACTTAGTATTTTTGTAAAGATGTCAGCTGTTTTGACATCTTCAGTAGTTGTGTTTCAGTTGGAATAATTCTGTTAGATGTCACTATCAAGTGACATCAGCAGACGTCACATCTCTTATATAAGGTGTCGACCTAATTGTAAGTGTGACATTCCGTTACCACGAAAGCGAATATGAATGAATATATTTGCAGAATTCTCTCTATCTTAACCGTTTTTGTTCTTCATTGAATATCTTTTCGTTCTTGTGAATTGGCTAATTCATTGTTAGAATTCCGCTGCTATACTCTCTAATCAATCAAACGTAGATCACTGATCCTAACAAGTGGTATCAGAGCTGGTTAATCATTGATCGATCTAACAATTGATCATTGAAACTGCTAATTGATATCTATGTTTGATTGAATTAGCATATTCGCAAGAACTGGTTATAGATTATTGAATTTCTGTCGCTTTCGTTCATTTATTTTGAGATCTCTCTTGGTTCAATTGGTTGTTGTGTTTTGTTCTAAATCTGTTTTAGCTTAATTGAATTTGATTGAATCTGAGATGACTACTCCTTCTAATGATCCTCACAATACCGGTTCCTCAACCAAGCCTCGATGCTGGTTAGGACCGAGTATAACATATGGCAACGAAGAATGCTTCATCACCTGTCTGTTAACAGTTCAGGTTGTTGGACATCTGTGGTACATGGACCACATAAGCCTATGGTGAACAATCCGGAAACCAATCAAATGGTTCCGAAGAAGAAGGAACAATACTCTGATGAAGATCGGAAACTGTTTGAGATTGATGCTAAAGCCCATGGAATTCTGGCCATGGCACTGCCTAATGAAATCTATTCAGGGCTTATGCATCATGAAACTGCTCATGATCTCTGGAATGCCCTGAAGGAACAATTCGGTGGCACAGATGAGGTCTTAGCAAACAACAGAGAAATCCTTGCCCAACAATATGAGACATTCTCTCATAGAAAGGGTGAGACACTGACTCAACAGTTTGAGCGTTTTTCCTGCTTGATCTCTGAGCTGAAAATGGTGAAACAGGAATACACCAATAGCCAGATGAATAACAGGTTCCTCAGATCACTGCCTGAGAGATGGGACACATACACTATTGTCCTACGCTCCAGTGCAAATCTGGATAGCCTATCTCTCACCCAACTTCATGGGAAACTGCTTACATTCGAAAGAGAGATAGAGCAGAAGAGGAAACTGTCCTCATCAGGAAAGCTCACTGATGACTTTGTACCAGGGAATACTGCCTTGGTTGGTCATGAGTCAGAATATGCTGCATCTGAAAGCAATTATGATGAGCATATTGATTTCTCTTCAAATAGTTCTGATCATGCATTTGTTGGTATTGAGAGTCATTCTGGCAGTAATAGTGACAATCTATGCTTCATCATGGATGATTTGAAAGGAATAGCTGATGATGATCTAGAAGAGATGGATATTCTGAGCCAAATGGCATTGATTAATATCAGATCTCAGAAGTTCTATAAGAGAACTGGCAGGAAATTTCCTGGACTCTCTGGCAAAACCAAAGTTGGTTTTGACAAGAGTAAGTTGAGGTGTCACAAATGCCAAAGGCTGGGACACTTTGCAAGAGAGTGTAGATCAACTGGATCTAACTCTTCTGCACCCTTTGTGACTTTTCCTAGTACTAGTCCACAAAACAGAGGGCAACATCCTGCTGGTTCTGGTCATCATTCACATCCTAGGTCTCCTGCATACTTTGTTCCCCAGGGTCAAATGTCATATCCTTATCCCTGCTATTATATGCCTCAACCAAATCCTGTTCAAGCTCCAATTGCACAACAACCACAAGCATTGCCTGAACCACAACCTTCCCAATCTCATCAACAAACTCAACCTCAACAACACAGCTTCTTCACCCCAGGAGTTGTTGACTGGAGCAGTTTACCAGATGACTTGTCTGGTCATGAACAACTGTTCTCAGGTGCTGGTCAACATGGTGGTGAAAGTCCCTTTGGAAATCTAGCTCTTATGGCTTTGGATTCTGCTGATACTTCATCCACTAATGCCTCTACACCAAAGGTATCACAGGTATCCTCTGAGGCAAAAGCCAAATTGTGTTCTGAAACATATAGCAGCATTTGCATCTATTAGAGAAGCAAATGTAGCTTTAATCAACAAGAACATTGAGCTAGAACAAATAATTTCCAAAAGCAAAGCTGAATTTGAGTCTGTGCTTAATGATAAGAATGATGAGATTTACAAACTTAAATGCCAAATAACTGATGATAAGGCTAGGGAAGAGATACTTCTAGAGAAGTATAAAGATCTCAAAGAAACCCTTGCAGTCACCCAGGTAGAGTGTGATAGATGGGTACAATCATGCAAAGGTTTTGAAATGCTTCTTAGTAAGCAATCTGCTTCCAATGTGAAGTTTGGCATTGGTTACAATCACACTGCTCCACCTACAGATTTTACTCCCAGAGCAGAGGTAGAATCTGATGGTGAGAGTAATAACCAATCCATTTCATCATGTGATCTACTTTCTGATACAGCACAATCAGAAGTAGAAGTCAGCACCAAGCCCTCTCAGAACCTATCAGCTGATGTTGATGGTTCCACTGCTGACACTCACATGATCAATGAGTTGATCAACTCAGGAGTTAATTCTAAAAGTCCTGAAAGGACTAGAGAGCAGGATTTAACACCTGAAGTTCAAACTCCAACTACTGCCAGTACTGAAAAGAAGAAAACTGTCAGTAGAAAGAGTTTGAAGACTACTAAAGAGGAAGTCAAGAAAGCAAACAATGCTTCCAAAGCACTGAAGAGCAAGTCTTCAGTTGCTTCACCTCTTTAGTTGATGATCAACATAAGATGAAGAAGAAACCATGTGAAGTATGTGGTTTGTTCAATCATCTTACAGATGATTGCTGGTACAAAAGAGGTTCCAAACTCAAACATAAAGAGGAAATTAAAGAGAAAATGGTAAAAATGAAAACTGAGTTTGAGACCACATTTGTATCAGCAACATCAAATCCTGTAACCCTTAAGTCCACAAAGAAATCCAAAAAGGAAGGGGTTAAACAGGTAACAGCTGAGATTGCTCAGAAGAAGAAGGTGCAACATAGGAACTTATCAAACTCCACTGGCAATGTGTCTGATGAGCTGAAAGCTTTATCACAAAATCAGACACAGCTGGTTATGATGGTTCAACATCTATTGGGAAGAGTTAACCAATTAGATGCTCCTATGTTGAAACCACAGAAAAGGAGGTCCAAGCCAAAGGATTCCTCTTCTTCACCATCTTCTTCCTCTCAGGCTGTTGTTTCCAATAAACCTGTTAGTTTACCATCTGTTGATGAGACCAGGCCCAAAACCAAAAAGGTTTGGGTCTCCAAAACTAACTGATTGTTTATTATTGCAGGGTTCTCCAACATGCCAAAGTAGCATCTGGTATGTAGACAGTGGGGGATCTATGCACATGACTGGGAACAGCTCTCTTCTTCATGACTACTCTCAAGGAAAGAAGGGGTTTGTTTCTTTTGGCAATGATGCTAGGGGTTACATCATTGGAATGCTTTGTCTCCAATGGAGAAATAGTTTGATGATGTTAATCATGTGGAAAATCTCAAGTACAATCTCTTGAGTGTCAGTCAAATTGTGATAAAGGCCATGTTGCTCTTTTCACCAGTCAGAACTGTAGGATTCTGTCATCCAAAGTTCTGCATTTGATTGATAAGGTGTTGGATGATCACACTCTCCTGAGAGCCAACAGGACAGGAAGAGTGTATGCCTTAGATCTTTCCAAGAAAATAGATCTCAGAGGCAATCCTTGCCTATTTTCCAAAGCCTCTTCTCAAGAATCTAAACTGTGGCACAGAAGGCTGGGTCATGTTAATTTCAAAAACATGAATCAGTTATCCACAATAGTTTAGTTAGAGGCTTACCAATAAAGGAGTTCCACTGTGATGAAACCTGCACTGCTTGTTTAAAAGGAAAACAGCACAAAGTCTCATTCCCTCCTATTGAAGAGCCTAAGTCCACTGCCTGCTTGCAATTACTGCATATGGATCTATTTGTCCTGTGGAGAGTAATGAGCATGGCAAAGAAGAAATACTGTCTGGTAATTGTGGATGATTACTCCAGATTTGTATGGACTTTCTTTCTACATTCAAAGGATGAGGTTGCTCAGAAGATTATTCATTTGTGTTGTATTTGAGAAGCAGTATTCCCTTCCAGTCAAGTGTATTAGGAGTGACAATGGAACTGAATTCAGAAACCATACACTTGATGACTTCTATCTTTCAAAGGGAATCAAAAGGCAGTTTAGCATACCAAGGACTCCAGAACAAAATGGAGTAGTGGAGAGAAAGAACAGGACCCTAATTGAAGCTGCAAGGTCCATGCTGGCTGACTCTGGTTTGCCACTGACCTTTTGGGCTGAAGCTGTTAACACAGCTTGCTATGTGCAGAATAGAGTCTTAGTAAATCAGAGGTTGATGAAGACTCCATATGAAGTTCTCCATCACTTGGCTCCTCTAATTTCATTTTTCAAAGCATTTGGGTGTCCCTGTTTTATTCTCAACACAAAGGATCAACTCCAAAAATTTGATCCTAAGGTGGATGCAGGGTATTTTGTTGGTTATTCATCTACTTGCAAGGCATACAGAGTCTTCAACTGCAGAACAAAGATAGTTGAAGAGACTTTGCATGTGAAGTTTAATGAATCTCCTTGGACAAGATTCCACAAAACCCTGTGGAGTTGTTTGATTTGGACATACTGCAATATGTTCCTTATCAACCTCCAGCTGTTGCAGATCATGTGGATAAATCATCTTCTGCAGCATGTCTTCCACCTGGTGGTATTGATGATGATGATGATAATATCAATACTCACCTATTCAAGTTTAGTGACCAACTGCCTGTGTCTGCTAAATTTGATGTTCCTGTAGCTTCAGCAGTTCCATCCACACAAATGCTGATGAGATCTCTGATTCCTCTACATCTTTTGAGTTACCATCTAATTCTTGGTTTCAAGAGTCTGCATCAACATCTGCTGCTGCTGAAGGTCCTACAAACACTTGCACAGATCTCATTGTTTATCAAGAACTGAAGAATCACCCAATGTCTCAGATTATTGGTGATATCAATGCTGGTGTTTCAACAAGAAGTCAATTGTCTAACTTCTGCTTCTATGCTCTCTTCATCAGTCAGCTAGAGCCAAAGAACTACCATGTTGCTTTGAGAGACAATGGATGGTTGAAGCCATGCAGCTTGAGCTACTTCAGTTCAAGAAACAGCAAGTGTGGGAACTGGTTCCTCTTCCCCCAGGTAAGTGTGCAATAGGCACTAAATGGGTGTTTAGGAATAAAACTGATGAAAGGGCTTATTGTTAAGAACAAGGCTAGACTGGTTGTACAGGGGTTTTCACAAGAAGAAGGTATTGACTATGATGAAACCTTTGCCCCTGTAGCCAGACTAGAGCAATCAGATTGTTTTTAGCCTATGCTGCATTCCACAATCTTAAAGTTTTTCAAATGGATGTCAAAAGTGCATTTTTATATGGTAAAATAAAGGAAGAAGTTTATGTGTGTCAACCACCAGGTTTTGAGGATAATAAACATCCTGAATGGGTGTATAAACTTGATAAGGCTCTTTATGGGTTGCAAGCTCCTAGAGCCTGGTATGAGACACTTTCCACTTTTCTTCTTAAGAATAATTTCACTAGAGGCTCCATTGATAAAACTTTGTTTATTAAGAAGGTGGATCAGCATAAGCTACTTGTTCAGATTTATGTTGATGATATCATTTTTGCATCCTCTGATCCCCAGTTGTGTGATGATTTTACAACATTAATGAAAAAGAGGTTTGAAATGAGTGCAATGGGAGAATTACAGTTCTTTCTAGGCTTGCAAATTAAACAAAAGGCTGATGGAACCTTTATTCATCAGTCAAAATATACAAAAGATCTTTTGAATAAGTTTGATTTACAAAACTGTAAGCCCTGTTCTACTCCCATGTGCAACACCACACAACTGGATGCTGATCAGAAAGGTAAAGCTGTTGATGAAACACTTTACAGATGTATGATTGGGTCCTTGATGTATTTAACAGCTTCTAGACCAGATATTATGTTTGCTACATGTGTTTGTGCTAGATTTCAGGCTGCTCCTAAAGAGTCTCATTTGATTGCAGTCAAGAGAATCTTTAGATATTTGCAAGGTACACAATCTCTGGGTTTATGGTATTCCACTGGACACTCTTGCAAATTAGTTGCTTTTTCAGATAGTGACTATGCAGGGTGCAAGTTAACTAGAAAGTCAACTTCTGGTGGTTGTCAATTCCTAGGCAACTGTTTGATTTCTTGGCAGAGTAAGAAACAAACATCTGTTGCTACATCAACTGCTGAGGCCGAGTACATTGCTGCTGCAAGTTGCACTTCTCAGGTACTCTGGCTTCAGAACCAACTTCTGGATTATGGCATTACAGAGACTAAGACTCCATTATTAATGGATAGTGCTTCAGCTCTGTGTATTGTCAAAAATCCAGTCCAGCACTCTAGGACCAAACATATAGAGATCAGACATCACTTTATTCGGGATTGTTTTGAAAAAGGTCTGATTGATCCTAAGTTTGTGCCTAGTGCTGATGAGCTTGCAGATATTTTTACTAAGCCTTTGGATAGTTCTACTTTCCAAAACCTTGTGTTAAGGCTTGGTATGCTGCAGCTAGAATAAGTGACAACTACTGATGATTTCAGTAAAAAGTACTGGTGATCATTGGTAACCATGTCATATAAGTACTGATGAGTCCTTTCACCTTCAGTAGTTTTATAACTACTGACGGCTAAATGCCTCACAAGTACTGAAGTACTTTATCTGTTCTAAACTACTGATGTAGTTACAACTACTGATGTAGTTACAACTACTGAATCAGTACAAACATACAAATATAAGTACTGACGTCCTATGAAACACCTGAAAAGCAGATGCAAAGTCTGATAAGTGTTGAGGACAGTATGAAACAGCTGAAAGGCTATGAATTGACGAAAACTACTGAAGAGAACTCTTCATTCGTTTCTACAACTGCTGTTTCATTCTAAACAACTGAAGCAAAACCATGTCTTCAGTAGTTTTATAACTACTGATGACTAACACCAAGTCTTCAGCTGTTTACAACAACTGATGACAAAACCACTGTCTTCAGTAGTTTCACAACTACTGATGACAAACACCAAGTCCTCAGTTGTTTCATCATCTGAAGTCAAAACCATGGTCTTCAGTAGTTTTCTAACTGCTGATGCCTAAAACCACGACTTCAGCTGTTTCAACGTCTGAAAGGGTAATACCATGTCAACAGTCGGTTTAAAACTACTGATGACTAACACCAACCCTTCAGTCATTTCTCACCCCTACCCTATAAATACCTGTCCTCTTCTCTAATGTTTCATTAGCCGTTATTTTCTGAACTTCTCTCTCTCAAACATGGCGACCATGAGTCTGAAACCACGACATAACTGCGTTGCTTACCTTACAAAGTCGGCTTTCTGGAACAAATATGATAATGCCATTGACTTAATGGTGGATTCCCCATATCGCACAGCCTTTCTCTTGAATCCAACCATTTACCCTGAATCCCTCAGTCAATTCTGGTCAAATGCTTTTGTTCATACTGATGAGTCTACCGCCAGATCTCTGTTCGGTCCCTTGTCAACCAGAAACCAGTGGTCGTTACAGCCGACATCATTCGTCAGGCATTACACTTACACGACTCCACCGCTGTGACTGCATACCCAAAGGGCATAACAGATATGTCATTTATCAATCATGGGTATGAAGGTGATCTTCGGGCTACAACCGTTCTAAAGAAACATTCCATGACGCTGAGAAAGTCATTTTTCACATGGTAAATGTCTGCTTAGCCTCCAAGACATCTTCTTGGGATCAAATGTCATCCCAATGGCAACAGGTATTGTATTCTATTCTAGAACACAACACCAACCTAAATTTTTCTGAAATGTGTTTCTAGAAATAAAGAACTTGGCTCAGAAACCTGTGGCAAACCGATGGCCATTATATCCCAGTTTCTGATGGCCATTATTTTGGATGAATTAAAATCTGATGGCCTTGTTGGCCTTGGAGTCCCTGCACCAGCTGTTTTGGCTGAGGTATACTCCAGGCACAACTCAGACCTTACACTCAAAGAAGCTGCCCGAATGCTAAAGCCCAAGCACAGGGAACCCACAGCTTCCTCCATCAGAACCAAAGTCCCCACTAACCAAAACCAAAACAACCCAAAACAGCTATTCAGGGAGATGAGTCCCCTGAAGATGCTCCTGCACCACCAACGCAGGATATACTTGCTGGCTTAAACCCCCAGCAGTATCAGAGACTCTACCAGCCATAGCCGCTCAGGATTCCTCTCAAAAGGAGCCTGCAGCCACCACACAAGGGGTACCCACACATCTGGGATCTTCCTCACTTGAGGAGATTGCCATTGAAGAGCACCATCCTCCCCAGGTGCACACTGCTTCTACCCTCTCCCCATGCAACCGCCCCCCAAAGTCCAACCATAATTATTGCAAACGTGCTGACTCAGTTGCATGCCTCTCCTCCTCCCCAAAAACCACCAACAAAGGGGAGAACCACAGACATTGAGGAAGAGGATCCCATGTTTCTGACAACCCACAGCACCGGGGTTTACAAGTTCTATCTCCTGGTGTAGATAGGGAGATTAGAATATCTAGTGAGGCTGCCACCTCTTCTGCATCAGCACATGATCAGAATGAGGCTGGTAACATTGCTAAGACCTCACTAGAGGCAACAGCTGATGAAGGACATAGTCCTGAGGCTGGAAGTCCCCAGTTCCAAGAAAAAGGGGCACATGCTACAACTGGTCTACACCCAGTGCATGTACATCCTGCTCCAAGCAGGAGGTCAGGTGATTCAGCTTCTGCTGATGATGACCTGGGCTTTTTCTATGACGTTCTAGCCCACAACACCATCCTGGAGGCTGAGGTAAGCAGACTACAAGAACTGCTTGCCAAGAAGTCTCAGGATAAAGTCCATCTGCCCCCACCAACCCACAGATGGCACCTTCATTTGAAGGTTCCCCAAACACTTTACCCTCTCACTTCACTGAGCCTCCAGCTTCTGCTTTTGGCACTATCTCTCCGGGACAGAACCCCCCAGAGCAGATGGTTGCTGTATTCCAACAATCCCTACCTCTCATCACTCCCATCATCAATGACATTGTTTATAAAGCCATTGATGAGAGGATTTCCTCAAGTCTACAACCACTCATTGATGATGCTGTGCAAAAGAAACTTTCTGCGGTACAAACCCCTGCCACCAATGCATCCAAAAAGGGGGAGAGTACTGCAGTGAAAGAAAAGAAGAGAAAAAGAACTGAGGATGAGAAGGCACAAGAGAAAACCCAGGAGTTGGAAAAAGAAAAGCAACAACAACTGATCACTTACAAAGAAGAAAAGTGCTGGTGATCAAACTAATGCTGAAGAAAAATCCTTGGAAGAGCTGGTAAAAGATGCAGATGACACACACAGCCGATCCATGGACAAAATCATTGAGCAACTCTTCAAGCAAGGCTTTGATACAGCCACATAGACAGTGAGATCAGGAGTTGGAAGTAGAGGAAATTCAAACCAGATGGGCTGGATATGATGTGCTGGAGAAAGAGAGATTGGAGATCATGATTCGATTCATTGCCAAATACTTAGGAAGATCTTGATGGAGATTCGTTCATGGACCAGAGACAGTATTCTGGCTATAGCCACCAGAATCTGTTTGTCTGAGCAATTTCATAAGGGGATTATCATTGAAGCACTTGATGAGGCTGGGGCTGAAAAAGGTTTGAAATGGCAAGACTTACAAAGGCCAAACTCACAACCAAAATGCTTGAACAACCTTCCCTATCACCCACTCAAAAACAGCCTACCCCTCAAATCTCCAAACCAATCTCAAACCCAAATCCAAACATCCTCAATCTTCAAAACCAATTCCTTTACCAACCCAACCATCATCCAGTGATGCACCTAGAAGGAGGAGAAGGGTGCTGAGGATAGAAGAAGATGAAGAAGAAGAGGATGAAGATGATAGTCTGCCACTCTCTGCTGTTCTAAGGCTACCAGAACCCAGGAGTCACCCATGATCACACCTGACTCTCAAAGGGAACTGTTAGAGTCAAATAGAAGATGAAGAACAGCAGAAGCAGCACGATGAGCAACTACTGAAGATGGTTGACAAGGAATTTCCTCAGTCATCATCTATACAAGCCATGAAAGGGCATGCTCAGAGGCTGTACACTCTCAGACACACATTTCAGTATCAGAAGGAGAGAGTGAGAGTATGGCCAGACCCCAAGGTGAGTTCTAGAATCCACAAAAGATCCATTCCACATAGATACAATGCCAGGTTAGAAAAACAATAGACTCTACAATCATGTTGGCCATTGTAGTCTCACCATGGGAAATAATCGATGAATTCAAGAAGGCTCATCAATCAAAAATGACCCCTCAAGCCTTACTGGAAAACAAGATGATCAAAAAGGGGTTATTATATAAGAAGCTTGAAGACATTAAGAAGAATGAGCTCCAGTTACTCCTTGAGGCACTCATCCTGATGAATTTGTCTATAGGGAGGTAACTACTGTGGAGTTGAAGAATGGCAGGACTGTGAAGTACTTATCTGAGTACTATGGTCCAGAGTTCTTCTTTGAAGGAGGAGTAGAAGAACTCTCCAAGGAGGAACAGGTTGTTCTCCTTGAGGCCTATGTTCGAGAGTCGTACAGACTCATAATGGGGAAGTAGATCTCATGAATGGGATAACAACTCTGTGTCCAGTTCCCCAAAACAGAGTTCCCATTCATACCTTGCCAAACAATCTCTGAGATTTCTTCCCAGGCCATGCTTATATGGGTCATCTTCTCTACTGATCAAGAAGGAAAAAGACCAACCATTTTGCCAACAATAAGTGGGAAAATAAATCAATTAGAGGTTTTGGCTGCATTGGTTCAGGGGGAGTTTGTTGGACCAAAAGAACCAATGAGCCAAGATCAGAAAACCTCTAAGTCCCACATGATATCACAACAACTGCTGAAGGCTTCATCAGCAGTTCGACAAGTGCTGAAAACTCCAACAGCTGAAGATCAAGTGCTGAAGACTTCAACAGCTGAAGACTAAAGTGCTGAAGCTCACAGCTGAAGAACACAAGTGCTGAAGCTGAACAGCTGAAGAACACAAGTGCTGAAGCTGAACAGCTGAAGAACACAAGTGCTGAAGCTGAAGACCAAAGTACTGAAGTACAACAGCTGAAGAGTCTACAAGTGCTGAAGATCAACAACTGGTGTACAAAGTCTGAAGACAAAGACTGAAGACATCAGCTGATGATATCTACTGAAGTCATCAGCTGATGAAACGTCTGAAGTTCAAGTCTGAAGACCAAGTACTGAAGTTTCAGTAGTTTGTCACAACAGCTGAAGAGTACTTCTTCAGTAGTTGTGATATCAGTAGTTTTATGTTTTTACTTTCAGTAGTTTTGTAAAACGACTGAAGAGCTTGTTCTTCAGTCGTTGTAGTATCAGTAGTTTTATGTTTTTCAGTAGTTGTAGTAACTGATAACACTTAGTATTTTTGTAAGAAGATGTCAGCTGTTTTGACATCTTCAGTAGTTGTGTTTCAGTTGGAATAATTCTGTTAGATGTCACTATCAAGTGACATCAGCAGACGTCACATCTCTTATATAAGAGGTGTCGACCTAATTGTAAGTGTGACATTCCGTTACCACGAAAGCGAATATTGAATGAAATATATTTGCAGAATTCTCTCTATCTATAACCGTTTTTGTTCTTCATTGAATATCTTTTCGTTCTTGTGAATTGGCTAATTCATTGTTAGAATTCTGCTGCTATACTCTCTAATCAATCAAACGTAGATCACTGATCCACACAAAACATTAGAGATCAGACATCATTTTTTAGGGACTGTTTTGAAAGGGTCTGATTGATCCAAAGTGTGTGCCTATTGCTGATGAGCTTGCAGAACTTTTTTTTTACTAAGCCTTTGGATAGCTCTACTTCGCAAAACCTATTGTTAAGCTGGTATGCTGCCTAGAAAAGTTATAACTACTGATGACTCAGTAAATAAGGTACTGATGATCATTTGTAACCATACACAAATAAGTACTGATTCTGTTTTACAAGAACTGTACTCTAACTCACTGTATCAGTACAACAGATAAGTACTGACGTCCTATGAACCACGGAAAAACAGCAAAAGACTGTGAGTAAGGTTGGTGGGGTTTAGGACAGTATGAAACACTGAAAAGCTATAATTGACGAAAACTACTGATGAGAATTTTTCTCTTCAGTTTTGTTTCTAAACTGCTGCGTCATTGAACAACTGATACAAAACCACGTCTTCACGTAGTTTCACAAATACGATACTAAACACCACGTTGTTCAGCTATTTACAACAACTGATGACAACCCGTCTTCAGTAGTTTCAAACTACTGATGACTAACAACCACGTCGTCAGCTGTTTACAACAACTGATGACAAAACCATGTCTTCAGTAGTTTCACAACTACTGATGACTAACACCAAGTTATCATTGTTCCAACATCTGAAGCTAACCATGGTCTTCAGTAGTTTTATAACTACTGACGCCTAACCAAGACTTCAGTTGTTTCTACCTCTGAAGGTTAATACCACGTCATCAGTCGTTTAAAATACTGAAGACTCATACCAAACCCTTCAGTTGCTTCATAACCCGTACCCTATAAATACCTCATCTTACAGAGCTTCATCATCTCAAACCTAACGTTCAAAAACTCAGAATCTTCTCTCACATCAATGGCGAACATGAAGCTTAAACCACGACACAACTGTGTTGCTTACCTTGCCAAATCATCCCTCTGGACAAGTTTGATAATGCCATTAATCTAATGATCAACTCTCATACAAAACGGTTTTCTTCTAATCCTACCATTCATGCCGAATCCCTCCATCAGTTCTGGACGACGTCACCCTCATCACTGGGGAGAATGACACCGACTCTCTCCAGTCATTCGTCAACAATCGTCAAGTGGTCATCACTCCAGAAATCCTTCGCCAAACCCTACAACTGAATGATGCCACTTTCCCCACTGGGTATCCAAAGCGCACCACTGATCTATCATTTGCCCAACATGGATACCGGGTAACCTTAGTGCCTCTACCATCCTGAAGAAACATTTCCATGATGCGGGACGACTAATTTTTCATATGGTGAATGTATGCTTAGCTCCTAAGACTTCTTCTTGGGATCAAATGTCGACGAGGTGGCAGCAGGTATTATTCTCTATCCTTGACCAACAAAACTTAATTTTTTCTGAAATATTATTTCTTGAACTCAAGGATATTGCCTCCAAGCCTATAGCTAACCGATGGATATTATATCCTCGGTTCCTAATGGCCATTATAGTAAACCAGCTGAAAGCTGAGGGACTTGTTGGCCTTGGAGTCCCTGCCACGGCTGTATTGCCTGAAGTATACTCCAGGCACAACTCAGACCAGTCACTCAACTGGCTGCCAAACTGCGAAAACCCACGCAGCTGGAACCCATAGCCACCACCTCCAAATCCATTGTCCCCACCAAACCCAAACACAAGAAAGCCAAAAAGGCTACTCAGGGAAATGAGTCCCCTGAGGATGCCCCTGCAACACAAACGCCGGTGATATCTACTGGTCATAACCCCCCAGTAGATACACGTACTTACTCACCCTCAACCGTTCAGGTTTCCTCTCAACAGGAGCCTGTAGCAACCACCTCTGGGGCACCTATACATCTGGAACCTTCCTCACTTGAGGAGGTTGCCATTGAGACGCACCACTCTCCCCGGGTGCATACTGCCTTCACACCCTCTCCCACTGCAACCGCCCCCCAAAGTCCTACCATCATAATTGCCAAAGTGCTGACTCAGTTGCACTTCTCACCTCCTCCCCAGATACCAATTAAAACTGGGATGGACTCAACCATTAAGGGGAGGACCAAAGTGCTTTTGATACCCCACAGCACAGGGGTTACCATATTCAATCTCCAAGTGTGGAAACGGAGATTCGAATTTCTGGTGAGGCTGCCACTTCTCCTGCTTCAGCATATGATCAGGCTGAAGTTGGTAACATTCATAAGACCTCACCAAAGGCAACTACTGATGAAGGACATGGTCCTGAGGCAGGAAGTCCCCAGTACCATGACCAAGGGGCACATGCTACTACTGATCTACACTCAGAGCATGTTCATCCTGATTCTATCAGGAGGTCAGGTGATTTAGTAAACACTGATGATGACCTGGCTTCTTTTATGATGTTTTAGCCCAAAACACCATCCTCGAGGATGAGGTGAGCAGACTCAAAGAGCTGCTTGCCAACATTTCTCAGGATCAAAGACCATCTACCCCTCAAAACCCATAGATGGCACCTTCCTCTGAAGGTCTCCCATTCACACAGCCACTCCAAAACACTCAGCCACCTGCCTCTGCTTCTGGTACTATTTCTCAGGGACAGAACCCCCCTGAGCAAATAGCTGCTATCTTTCAACATTCCTTACCTCTCATCACCTCAACTATCACTGATATGGTGCTTAAAACCCTTGATGAGAGGCTTCCCTTAGTTATACAACCCTTGATAGAGGATGCTATGAGCAAAAGGCTTTCTGACAATCAACCCCTTGCAACCAATGCAACCAAGAGGGGGAGATTCAGTCAGTGAAAGCAAAAAGAAAGAGGACTGCAGATAGGAAAGAAACTGAGAAGGAGAAGGATGCTGACATGGAGAAGGTGACTGAAAGTACTAAAGACTTTCATGTCACATACAAGAAAAGGAAGAATGAGAAGGAGAATGACTTGGAGACAATAGTGAAGAAGGCTGATGCCGAACACAGCCGATCAATGGATAACATCATTGATCAGTTGTTTAGGCAAGGTCACGACACTGAAAAACTTAACTCAGAAATCAGAAGACTAGAGATTGAAGAAATCCAAGCTAGATGGGCAAGTTATGATGTGTTGGAAAGGGAAAGGCTAGAAATCATGATCAGGTTCATAGCAAAATATCTAGGTAGATCATTGATTGAGATCAGGGCATGGTCCAGGGATACCATCTTGGCAATAACCACCAAGATCTGTTCGTCTGAAGTATACCAAAGGATTGGTTATTGAAGCCTTAAATGAAGCTGGTGCTGGGAGCAGGACTGAACTAGTCAAGCAATCTAAAGCCGACCTCACATCCAGAATGCTAGAACAGCCTGTCAACATTCCCACACCAAAACCACCACAACCACAACCCACTAAACCAATTCTCTTACCCACAAAACCAGTAGCCGATGAAGTACCCCAGAAGAGGAAGAGAAGGGTACTGAGGCTAGAAGAAGATGGTGAAGATAATGATGAAGATGAAGATAGGCTGCCACTCTCAGCTATTATACAATTGCCTAAGGCCACAAGTCACCTCCCAACAATACTCCTGAAACTCAAAGACAAATTATGAAAGTGAAGCTAGAAGAAGAAGAGCTTCATAAACAATATGATGAGGAATTGTTGAGGAGGTTGACAAAGCATATGCTGCCACATCTTCAATCATCAACAAGAAGCATGCTCTCAGGTTATACACTCTTAAACATACATTTCAATATCAAAAGGAGAGAGTGAGGATTTGCCTGATCCCAGGGTGTCTCATAGGATTCACAAGAAAAACATTCCACAAAGATACATTGGCCAAGTGAAGAAGATTGTAGATGAAGTGATCTCACTGGTCTTTGTAGTATCACCCTGGGAAATCCTAGATGACTTCAAGAAAGCCTATAAAGCTAACCTGACCCCACAAAAGATGCTGGAAAATAAAATGGTGAAAAAGGGGTTAGTATATAAAAGGCTTGAGGAAGTCAGAAAGAATGAGCTCCAGTTGTTCTTAGAGGGTAATCACCCAGATGAATTTGCTTATAGAGTAATAACAACTGTGGAACTCAAAAATGGGAAACAGGTCAAATACCTATCTGAATATTATGGGCCAGAATCACTTTTTGAAGGAGGAGCTGAAGAGCTTACCATGGAGGAACAGATAACCTTCCTTGAGGCCTATACAAGGGAGTCATACAGACTCATTGTTGGGAAGTAGATCTCATGGATGGGGTAACAGCTCTGTGTCCAGTTCCCCAAGACAGAGTTCCCATTCATCCTTTGCCAAACAGATCATTGAGACTTCTTCCCAGGCTTGTGCTTACATGGGCCACTTCTAAGCTGATCTAGAAGACAAAAAGACCAAATCTTTCTGCCATAATGTTAGGACCTGGTATTTGACCGAAATACCTAAAGATTAACGTGTAAACCAGATCAAATAGTGTGGAATCCTATTTGATTGGCAATCCAATCAGTGAGAACACACGAAGAATCAATCAAGAATTGAAACTAACGTTAGAAATCGATTGGGAATCGATCTAATGTGTTCTATGAACTTGGAGAACGAATTGAGAGGTTTCTGGAGGCTAGGGTACGTCTGGAATCGTAATTGATCGAGAGTTCTTCTTTTTCACGAATTGAGTTGTATTTATAGGTTGGTATTATTCAATCGTGCGACTGAACCATTAGTCTGGTTCAATCGTGCGATTGAACCATGCGGTTGATTCATTCGTACGACTGAGTGTTCAGTCGTGCGACTGAGTCAATCTTATGTTACAATCGTACGACTGATCCAGTCTCCTGGTTCAGTCGCGACTGAGTCAATCGTGTGAAGTTATTCATGCGTATGGTTCATTCGCATGAGCCATTCGCATGAGAACTTATTATGTTAAGTTTGAATGTATTAATTAATAAATATTATGTGTAATAATTCAAGCAATCACTAACCTAATTAACCAATTCAATGTCAACTCATTAATGAAACATTAAACATTAAAACTAACAAACTATCAATATCATTTCATTAATCATACCAAACAAGATCTATTACATCACATATCATGATCTAGGGACATACATGTAACAACAAACTCCCCCTTGGACCTAGATCTCTCTAATATCTTGTTTTCTTCATTACCTCCTCATATTCTTGTACTTGTCCTCTTTTGTGACTCCCGCGTGAATATCAAATGCGAACAAAGTCTTATGACATTTTGGAAACTGGAGGGCCTGTACAATATCTTACGTATCATAGAACAGAGGCCACTTGTAAAGTGTATAGACATCATTTTCCGACAAGTTGGTAAGCCACATCGGATCGAATACTCTGATTGTATCCATTGGCCCTCTTTATTTAGGACTATGACCGCTTTTGCTGTTCTCCAATCGTAGTACCACCACTTAAAGTGTGGTGTGAAATCCTTTGTCATTTCCGAAGTGGGATTCTTGACATTGTGCGCGGAGGATTCCACTTCAACACTATCTTGGTTTTCCAGTAATGGCATCCATCTCATACCTCTAATATACCTTGTAGGTTGTTGAGGTCTGAAGTTAATCCACCTGGTGTGGTACTCTTTCTTTAGGGCAGCCTCAAACCAGCCTGACATCTTTCTCGAGTCAGCATACAACAGCTTCAATTTGGCTAGCTGGTTGAGCTCAAAACCTGGTAGAGTCTTTAAATCATGTGGAAATCTAAAGTACTCTATGCCCTTCTCCCTCTTACGGCATAAACGTTAAGATCATCAAAATATGCCCATGCTATAATCCTGCCTGACACCTTAAGATGTTTCTTGACTCTGTAGAGCTTGGTGTAGGCATCCCTCTTCGGTGCAGCACGTGGGCTCTAACTTCTTTAAAACATCAGCCCATTCAGCCTTACGGATATCAACATCATCCTTTGAGGCTTGGGCCATTCCCTCTGTCTTCTCTGACTCTTGCTCCATTTGGTCTAACATCTCAAATGTATCACCGACAAGGGATTCACCCAGATTGGGAACCACATTGCCCTCATTGTCAGCATACTGAGGATAGTGCTCTGTAGTGATATCTTCTATCTCTATTTCATCAACGTCATTTAGCTCATCATCACAGGTAGCATTACATGTCGGAGCATCTTTCACTATTTCATCAGGATTGAGCTTGAAAATTTCTGCCAGTTGCTCGTTTGATAGATCGTGAATTATTTCCCCTTCTTCAGGGGATAACTCACTGACCTTCTGACAATCCCTTGCAGATCAAGAACCATTGTGAGTGAGACTTGACCTGCTGAAGGGGAGCAATATCAAACTCATCTCTTTTGTAATTTGGATCTGTTTGATTTACACATTTCACACTCAAATCATTAGTAATTTATCAAACAAAATGCATTAACTTACTATAAACATTTAGTACATGGTTTTTCAATACATAATAAAAAAGTAAATAAATACATAAACATCTACTATTTACTTTTATCCTGAATACTCGGCTCATCACGTGAAGGTGCAGAAGTAGAAGCTGACTGATCTTGTCTGTTCTTTGATCTTTTCTCTTGCCCTGGAGCTGAGACAGATTCAGCTGCTTCTTCCTCCGTCAGTGTCTCATCTTCGTACCATTCTTCAGTTTTCTCTTCGTCAGTTCACTCTCATCATGATCATTGTCTTCATCATCATCATCATTTCTGTCCCCATCCCTTATCTTTAAGGCTCCTCCTTCGATCCTTTCAGCTTTAGCAAAATGGCTTTTTAGCCTTTTCCAACTCCTCTATTTTCTTCTTGAGGTGATGCTTTTAGCTTGGAGAAGGGCTATCTCATTGCTCTGGGCAGTCATCTGTCGGGCCTGTCTTTCTATCACTTGAGCCTGCTCTGCAATTTGGTGAGTTTGTGCAGCAGTCAGGTCAGTAAGCTGGCGGATTTGGGAGGCCTTTTCCTCATCGGCAGCCAGCAAACGCATTACCATTCTGTTTAGTGCCGACAACTGTTCTTCTACCGCAACTGTAGGTAGAGGTGATCTGTAAGTGAATGAGGGATAGGCTGAGGGCTCGGTTTGGTGGCTAGTGGTGGTGGTGGTGGCTGTGGTGAATATCGGGTCAGGTCGGGATGATAGTGGTGGTGAGTGAGGGGTGAATGATGTAGTGGTGGCTGGGATCTGTATTGTGTGTGGTAGGTCTGGTGGTGTCTGTGGTTGCTGTGGGGGCTGTAGTGGCTATGGTGGTGGATGGTGTGTCTGAAGAGGTGGGGTGGTGGGTGGTAGTGGCTGTAGTAGCTGAGGTAGTAGTGATGAAGGTCAAACGATGCTTCTTCTTTGGTTTTCGCCCATGGGGTTGAGCCATCCGTTTTCTCCTCGTTCCCTTCGAGGTGGATGCTCCCCCTCCTACCCTTCCGATTGACCCTGGAGCATAGGTCGGGTCGGTCTCTGTCTCTCCAGAGTATCTTGGGTGCTCACCAACCACCCGAAGCCCATGTACTGTGGGAACCACTTTTCTTCCCACAGTCCTGGTGAGGGGCTCCTCATCAGACTCTTCTTCTTCTACTTCTGTCTCAAGGACAAAATCATGAAAACCCAGCTGATTCGGTAACTTCTGCAGCCGGGGCGGATGCTGGAGGCACAACATCAGACGTAGTGCCTCTCTGTGGAACAGGCATATTGTCTCCGGCACCCCCACTATCATCATCATCTGAATCATCAGTGGGTAGGACAATTGGCTCCACGTCGGAGTCACTGTCCTCGTGACGCCATTGGCGTCTCCCCGGTGCCACATAACTTTCATCTGCTAATGGCCAATCAGCCTCTTTGCCTGGGGCTTCACTTGCTTGCCCTGGTACACCACCATCCTACCCAAGGTAGTGTCATCCATAAGTTCCAAAGTCACTGCATCGTGACTTTCCTTGGGGAGCAGAGGCAGCTTCTCATTGAATATCATCTGAAGAAACCTTGGATACATACAAAAACCTTCTTTCCCTTTTGCTTCAATGTTCTCTACCAAATAAGCAAAGATCATATTCGAGAAGCTGAAGGGGTGGTTCAGCACCAGAGCCACGAAGGCATTTTGTATCTGATCTGATAGGTCACCGAAACCACCCTTCTCGAAGCAATGCACTTAAGAATCACATGTGCCAGATATTTGTATTGTGGGCACAGGTTGCTCTTATTTAGCACCCCCGAGTTAATGTCCCCCGCATACTTGATTCGGAGGAAACACCCTCTCACTGTCAAAGGATGTAACTTAGTGCGGTGAGTGGAGTCATCCCAAACTCAAGGATTCTCTGGATGTCAGTAGCGGTAATGTCGATTGCTTGACCCAAAATGGTGCTTCGGATGCTGTATGGCTCACGAGAGCGATCCAATGAGGCATTATTCTCCAGAATGCCTGGTGTGTGATTTGTAAGGCGTGCACGGTGTAGATATAGCCTTATGTACGTGAGCATTTGAGGAAGGCTATAATCTCGGAGAACTTGGCCCCGTTCGAGTTGTGTGGTCCAAATGGGCACATATGTTGTGCTTTGGATTAAGAGACCATCTTGTCAGCCATTTTTCCTGAAACACAAAACACATGATCATTAGTACATAATACATCAGAATTCAGTTCTAGTGTAGTGTTTCACTTCCATTCTGATTCATTCATGCGAATGAATCATGCGACTGGAGTCATTCGGTTGTTCTTAAGTACGACTGAGTTCATTCGGCTGATTGAGACATGCGATTGAGTTCAATCTGCCGACTGAGTCTTCGATTGGTTCAGTCGGCCGACTGAACTTATTCGGGTGGTTCATTCGGCCGAATGACCCAATCGCAAGGTTCAATCGTGCGATTGGAGTTCATTCGAACGACCAGTCGCTTGCCCCACTATTCGATCGCCTGTGGGTCGAATCTTGACCAATTTAAGTCATTAACAGTGTTTAATGGTCCATTAGACTCGCCTACTTGTCACTAATAACCTATTAAACTTAATTTTAACATTTTGCTTAGTTTACGTAGGTGATTAGGTCATTTCACAGTTCGGTTCTTGATTCAATCGAGTGTCTCTTATGTATGTTGGTAATCTTCTGATTTTGGTAAGATTCAAGAGTAATGTACCTGTAAAATCGTCACTCGAATGTAAGAAACTCAACAGCAATGTAAATCAGGATCTGTAGCAATTTTTGGCAGAGTAACAGGAAGAATGCGATTTGGGTGCGATTTTGGTGTGATGAGGAACATGCGATCGATTGAGGCCCTTAAATACTGAACTTAAGTTCAATCAGCCGACTGGCCTCATTCGCTCAGTTCATTCGGGGGCGACTGAGTCTCAGTCGTACGATTGGCCTAGTCAATCGCTTCAGTCGGCCGACTGAGCCTCAGTCGGTCGACTTCCTCATTCGGTCTCTTTCATCCGCATCTTCAGTTGACCGACTGAGCCTCAGTCGGTCGACTGCTTCATTCTCCCCCTTCTATTCGGTCGAATGGATCATTCTCATGCCCATTCGGCCGATTGGGAGCCATTCGCATAGTTGGTCCATAACATGATCCAATCGTGCGAATGGGTCACCTTAGTGAGTTATAGTCATTTTGAACATTTTACTTTTAAGACCCTTTTAACTTTTGACAATAACATTATAAGCTCTTAACCAAATCAGTCACCTCGACGTGACTCTTTAAAAACACGTTGTCACCTCTGACGTGACTCTTTAAACTTTGAAAAACATGTGGCCATCTCAGACATGACCCTTTTAGGTGAGTTAATTCCATTCTGATTTTCTGATGTGGAGTCCGACAGACACACACACTAAAAGATTAACATAGAAACTTAACTAAATACACAAATAAAATTTGTTTTTGAACCTTTTGTGAGGGATAAAAACCCTAAGATGGAAATCTACGGGATTTGATTCGGAATCGAAAGCTTCAACTTAGATTGACCACACCTGGACCAATTCAAATTTGGAATCATACAGGAACATCAAATCATTTAGGACTTGTTATCAAACTCTTTCGATGCTCAATTCTTGGTGTTCATCCAGAGTCATCAGCAGCTTTAGGGAATCATACTGGAACTCTTAGATTACCACATTGATTTGAACTTTCAAGAATTGCAGCCACAATGATTGTCAATATGTTTGTCCACTTAAATCCATACACAGACTCTTGACTCAAACCGGTGATTGTTTTTGGTTTATTTAATTCAACGAACATTTGTGGATCCCACACTTATATGGTAATCAACATCCCTCAGGAGCTTTTGAGCGGTCTACGGGTATTGTTACAAGAAGAGACTATTCTTAGATCTTTCATAGAGAAACCAGTCCTCAGGTCAGTGCCATCGCACAGCAAAGAGGCGGCAAACAACAATGAATTCTAGAATATCTAGGTTATGCTTATCCTCAGGTCAGTGCCATCGCACACAGAGAGGCACACAACTATCTCCTTGTTAGAGTAGCTTTTATTTTGCACCAAATGCACCAACAACATAGGTCATTAGCTTGATAGCATTTTTTTTCATTTTTTTCGTGCTTTGCTCTATTTATGGTCAACCGCACACATTTGTGGCGTTTACATGCTCATTACCCTTATTGGAATATTTTGATTGTGTTAACCAGTGATAAGATGGAAGCCCATAGTCAGTTGAACAACTTAGTTTGATCTTGAGATCACCAGTCCGGTCTATCATCTATTGTGTTGAATCTACCGACATATCAATTGTGGTCTAGCAACCTCTAGGTCTACTCTCATTGTGTTACCTTAGGAGTTACCAGTTTTTCTATCATCTTCCCTTTTATATTGCTTAGACTACACAGACTTATACTTTGAATTTTTTCATCTTTTCTAAATTAGGATTTTAAAGTCCCTCTGACTTTGTGTCTGTGTACTATCATATTCCAAAGGGTTTGAATCGGTATCACAGATACGATCTACCTTGTATCAGCTTTCCACTCCTTTTCCCTCGGTTTCCTTTTTTTAATGTTGCTTGCTGACTTATTCTCCCCCTAAAATACTAAAATCAAACCTGGTTTAATTATTTTAGGATTTTAATAAAGCAGCAGAATAACATGAGTTTAATTTAAACAGACTAAAATAAACAAATAAAATAAAATAAAAAAGAAAAAATTAAACTAAATACATCGGACTACATGATCATCATCAGGAATAACATCACTTCTCTTTTAACGCCGTTGACCTCTAGCAGATATTGAAAACGTGGTTTATCAAAGGCTTTAGTATAGAGGTCAGCGCGTTGAAAATCAGTATTAATTTTTACCACATCAATTAAGTTCTTTTCGAAACAATCTCGTATGAAGTGATATTAATACCGATATGTTTGGTCTTAGGATGTTGGACCGGATTTTTAGTTACTGCAATTGCAGCAGAGTTATCTACAAAAATAGGAGTAGAATGGAACGTTAAACCGTAATCCCGCATTTGCTGTGGAATCCAGATGATTTGTGAACAGCAACTTGCAGCAGCAACATATTCGGCTTCACAGGTTGACAATGCAACCGATGTCTGCTTCTTACACTGCCAGGTAATTAATCTTCTCCCAAAGAATTGACACCCTGCTGATGTAGACTTGTAGTTCATCTTGCAGCCTCCGTAGTCGAGTCACTATACGCCGTGAGCTCAAAATCATCATCATGAGGATACCACAACCCAAGTGTGGGTGTACCCTTTAGATAGCGAAAAATCCTTTTGACCCCGATCAGATGATTGACCTTAGGTTTAGCCTGATATCTAGAACATAACATGGCATACATGATATCAGGTCTAGAGGCAGTGAGATACATGAGGGATCCAATCATTCCTCGGTACATCGTGGCATCCACCAGATCTCCATTTTCATCAGGAGCTATGTCGTGATTCGTAGCCAGTGGAGTACCAGCAGCAGAAGCATTCTCCATGTCAAAGCGATTGAGAATGTCTCTTAGTACTTGGTCTGATGTAGAAAGATCCCATTTGGTGTTTGATCCACCTGTAGCCCGAGAAAGAACAACTTCATCCCCCATAGCACTCATCTCAAACTCTTTCTGCATAACTGCTTCAAATTCTTTGCATAACTCTTCGTTCTTTGAACCAAAAATTATGTCATCAACATAGATTTGTACGAGCAGTAGGTCGCCATCTTTTTCTTTAATGAACAGCGTGCAGTCAATGACTCCCCTGCGAAAGCCGTGTTTCACAAGATGAGTCGAGAGTTTCTCATACCAAGCTCTTGGAGCTTGATGAAGCCCGTATAAAGCCTTGTCGAGCTTGTAGACTCTATCCGATGATAAGGATCTTCAAATCCCTCGGGTTGACTGACATAAACTGTTTCTCTAATTTCCCCATGAAGAAATGCACTCTTCACATCTAATTGATAGACTTTAATCTTCATGTACGATGCATAGGCAAGGAAGATACGAATGGCTTCCATCCTTGCCACGGGTGCAAATACCTCATTGTAATCAATTCCCTCGACTTGGCGAAATCCCTGAACCACCAGTCGAGCCTTGTTCCTGATAATGACCCCTTGGTCATCTTTCTTGCATTTTAAAACCCATTTGGTGCCAATGACCTTAGCACCTTTAGGTCTATCAACCAGAGACCATACACCTAACTTCTTGAACTGAAGAAGTTCTTCTGCATTGCACTCACCCATGCCTCATCATTTAGTGCTTCACTGACATATTTTGGCTCAACCTGTGAGACAAAACACCGATAGGCACCATCATGATATATCCCTTTCCATAACAGAGGCATAATCAGCTGAGTACACTGATTCGGGTTTGTACTCCTGATCGGACATCCCCAATGACATTGTCTAAGGGATGATAAACGTTTAGACGTGATCCTGGAGTAGTAGGAACAGCTACCTCAGAGCCAAGATGATGAACATTGGTTCTTCATTGAGGTAGTTGGAGTTTGAGGCTCTGACGTCGAAGGTGCACCACTGGTAGATGCTTGTGGACTTTCAGGAACTGGAACCTGTTCCTCCTGACTGTTCTGGGTATCTTCTTCAGCTTCATTTTCAGAGGAGGTGTCACTGTCGTCGATTACTCCCCCTGAATGAGTAGATGATTCTCCCTGTGAGCTAGATGTTGGTGGATTCAAGCTATCATACATCATTCGTGTAGCTAATTCGTCATCCGAGGAGAGAGAGAGAAATGTGAAGGACTTGAAGAATCCATCATAGTCAAAGAAGTAGGCGGGTCCTTTGCCAGTAGGCGGTGTGGTGAATCGCTGAACATCAACATTACACCAAACTTCTACTAGACCTGTTGAGTTATTGTAAACTCGCTTGTTAGGTATGTGTATCCTAGAAAGATGCCTACATCTGCCTTCTCGCTGAATTTACCCTCTTGTGTCTTCTTCAGAAGTGTGCACGGCGCCCCAAATGGTTCGAGATACTCCAAGTTCGGTTTGCGTCTTTGTAGTAGCTCGTAACATGTTTTTCCGTGGCGCTTGACTATCAGGACTCGATTCAGTGTATAACATGCATTTGCCACTGCCTCATTCCAGAATTGGATAGGCAGTTTCGAGTCTGCCAGCATAGTCCGTGCTGTCTCTATCAAGCTCCTGTTCTTTCTCTCAGCAACGCCATTCATCTGAGGTGTGTAAGCAGAAGTGAATTGATGCACAATCCCTTTTCCTTGCAGTATTCCTCCATCCAATGGTTCTTGAATTCCGTTCGTTGCTGAGCGTACTTGTCTAACTTTCAGCTTGTAGAGAGATTCCAGTGTGGTTACCAACTCCTTGAATGATTCAAATGTTTCTGATTTGGATTTCAGAAACATTACCCAAGTGAACCTTGAGTAGTCATCGGTGACCACAAAACAGTACAAGTCGCTGCAATGCTCTTTGTACTGACTGGACCGAACAGATCCATGTGTAGAAGTTCAAGAGGAAGTTCTATTGAATTAACTTTCTTTTCCTTATGAGACTTCTTTCCTGTTTACCTTTCTTGCAAGCTATACAGAAATCAGGAAGCTGAAAGTTCTTGACATTTACACCTCTCACCAGATCCTTCTGAATCAAGTGATCATCTTCCTTGACTGATGTGTCCCATTTCCTATGCCAGGAGATGGAGTCTTTTTCAGTAGCTTTGGATAGAAAACACTGAACCTCATGATCCATTATAGAAGCTGTTGACAGATCTAAGACATAAAGATCTTTATATCTTGAAGCAGTCATCAAAACTTGTCCTCTGGGATCACGTAGTCTTTCTTCAGTACGTAACACTTCTGTTGTCGAAGATGACTTTAAATTCCTTATCACATATTTGAGAAACAGAGAGTAAGTTGTTTTGAAGTTGCTGAACATAGTTCACCCTATCAAACTTAACTTTCTGATTTCCAACTTCTCCCTGAGCTGTGATATATCCTCCCTTGTTTCCAGCAAACGAAACATGCCCTCCTGTTTATTTGTTTGACATTTGATAAAAGGGCTCTGTTTCCTGTCATGTGCCTGGATGCTCCGCTGTCTACTATCCACGTGTTAGTTTCAGCACTGTATTGAACAACCTGCACATACAAGGTAAAGGATTAGTTTAGGTTAGGAACCCAAGCCTTTACTGGCTTGGGTTTCCCAGAGGCATCACACATCAGAAATTCAACCCATTGACCCTTAGAAGGTGAGGGTAGCTCAGGTTCTTGTCATCATTATCAGCCACAACGGTTGACTTTTCTTTCCATAAGCCAGATTTGTGCAATGCTTGTTTGTGATAAACAGTCGACTGGCTAACGGATTGAACTTTCTGTTCACTAGTTCTTCTAGGTGGAGTTAAAGAGCTCCTCTTAGAAGACTTAGGTTTTGAGTCCTGGAGTTCAATCTTCTTCCTAGGTGTCTGATAATAAGTACAGTAGGAAGCAATGTGTCCACATTCTCCACAGTTGTAGCACGCCCTGCTATCAACTTTATGATTAAACTTTCTTTGTGGAGACGTGTGTGACACTCTAGTAATATCACTCACTTTAGGTTTTGACTCTGGTTGTTTTGATGTGTTTACTGGTTTAACAAAATTAACTGATTTAAACTGTTTGACATCCTTTTCTTCTTGGTTAATTGGTCTTTGACTTGAAGTATGTGAAAGATTATCCTTAAAAGCCTTTTTGGTTCTGATTTGACTTTGTTAGAACCTGACTTTAAGTTAACCTTTTCAAATTCCTTTTCCAGATTAACACAAGAATTTACCTTTGCCTTTGAAGTGGTCTCCTTTTGTTTGTTTCCAGTGTCAATAGATGAACATAAGGAATCTGGATCACTAACAAGAGGAGTAGACACTACATGATCCTTGATGGGATTACTACTTAAAGGTCTAGTTTTAGTGTTCATCAAAGTCTCAGGTGGTGGCGGAACCACTTTATAACCCAGTCCCTCCCCGTGTTCCTTTCTTTTACTAAGTGTTGGACTACGTGCGACGAACTAGTCCAACTATGCAGTTTCTGTTTTAGTGAATTTACTTCTACTTCTAGAACTGCCTTTTGTTCTTAGTGTCTTCTAGGGAGTTTAGATTAATAATGTCATTAGCTTGATTAAAGGCAACTACTTCGGTTTCCCTAAGCTGTTTAGTCAAAAGGTCTATCTTTTCTTTATAACTAAGCTCATTTTGTTTTAGTACCCTATTAGCCTCAGTGCATAGATGCAAATCTTTTATCAAGTTATCATTATGATCTAATAACCTAGCAAATTTAGCATCTATGCTATTCCTAAAGGCATCACAATCAGAACAAGCATGATTATTAAACATTGTGTCAGTAGTACTTACCTGAGCAGATTCAGAAGCGTTTGCCATCAATGCAGTATCAGATGATTCTGATTCTTTTGCTTCTGTTTTCTATCTCTGACATGGTAGTCTCCACTTTTGGCTTGTAACTGACCTCGGTTGCAGTTGCTTCTTCACTATGTGACATTGCTATCTCAACTGCTAGATCTCCTTCACTAGCGGAATCACTGTCAATATCTTCTACATTTGCAATGTTTGATTCCCCTGGTGAGACAAACCAAAGCTCCAATCCTGTCCTTCATCATCATGAGCAGTCAAGGCTTTTGAGTCCTTGTTTGAGGAAGTAGAACTGGTAGTTTGCTTGTCTAGACGAGTGAAGGATGAGAACGGGTTCCCGTTCCCAGTCTTCTTTGGCTTCAACATTCTTTTTGAAGTGCCCCTTTTCACCACAGTTAAAGCAGGTCACTTTACTCTTGTCGAAGCCAAAGGTGGTATCCTTAGTAGCAACCAAGTTCTATCCAGTCTTTTTCACAAACTTCTTCGCCCTCCGGACAACACTTGCTAAGGCCCACATATATCCATTCTTTCAAGCTCCATTTCGTCCACCTGCTCAGAGTCCTCGTCTGCCAGATGGCAGTTTCCAATCTTTCAGCAACAAGTTCATCATAGGAATGACCATTGCTGCCAATAGATCCATGTGCTCTCGAGCTACTTCCACAGTCACATTACCGAGGTTCTCGGTCTTCAGTCTAGTAGCGTTCGCTTCAGATCCAATGTATTGGGTACAAGAAACCCTGACGTTTCTGAACCTGGAGCAGGTGCATGTGTAGGACTCGATGAGCTAGACACGAATGCAGTCTGGAGGGGTGCTCCAGATGTCTTAGCTTGAGGAGTGGCATTGTATAAAGCTGGATTTTGATTGTACGTAGACTTCTGAGCTCTGTACTTCATTCTAAGTGATTCTTCTTGCAACTTCAGAATGAAGTCATTAATATCCAGTTTTGACAGCATTCCATTCTGTCTAAGATTAGACACGAATGAAACCCATTTTTCAGGCAATCCGTCTGCAAAATTATTAACTTTCTCTTCCATGGTAGTAGCCACTCCATGTGTATGCAGTTCACTCATCAGATGGTAGAATCTATCTATAACATCGTCCAAACTCTCGTTTCCCATCGATGAGAAGTTGTCAAATTCCTTCTTTAACTCCTTAGCCTTGATTGCTTCAACGAGGCATTCCCGTCGTACCTCTTCTCTAGCTCATCCCATAGTTTCTTGGACTGCTTATTTTCGGAGTACTGGTGGAATATCTCTTTAAGGATAGACTGTGTAATCAATGCATAGACCCTCTTCTCTGCATTATATTTGACTTTCTGCGCGTCTGTCATCCCCCTAAGGTTAACTTTACTCCATCGGCTCCCACCAGTGTACTATATCCAATCTCGATGGCCTCCCATAGATTCGGATCCACTCCATTGAGGTAGATCTCAAAACGTTGTTTCCAGTGGGAAAACTCATCTAACGTTAAAAGCTTTGGTGGTTTATTATGATTACCCACCTCACTCTCAAGTAGCAGCAGGTTTTGGATCCTATAGTCCTTCCCAGCAGTAAAGGCTGACAATTGATCTTCCATTGTAAATAACTTTAAGTCTAATAAGCAATTTTGAGTCGGCCGACTGAAGGGTGCGAATGGACTAGGCGTGCGTATGAACACTTAGTCGTGCGTATGAACTCTACGACTGGTTCAATCGTGCGGCTGAACTAAGTGATTAGCACAGTCGTGCGAATGAATCTGATGCGTATGAACCGTGCGATCGAACGGTTCAATCGTACGAATGGAGATACGAACTATGTCCAATCGTGCGAGAAGCAATGCGAATGAGTCCAGTCGTGCGAATGGCTCACTCGTGCGACTGAAGCTGCTGTTATGCGAAAATTTCTAGGTTAAACGTGTTTTAGCCGTAAAAATTCGAACTTTCGCAAGATTGAATTGCCTATGTCCGTAAAAACCAAACTTTGATGAGCAGGGAACGTCCAAGATCACTTTTGACACAAAAGATTGCGTTTTTAGTGCAAAAACACAAACTTTTTATCAATCTTGATTGAATCACACGTAATCAAGAGCCAATGCTCTAATACCACTTGTTAGGACCTGGTATTGACCGAAATACCTAGAGATTAACGTGTAAACCAGATCAAATAGTGCGAATCCTATTTGATTGGCGATCCAATCAGTGAGAACACACGAAGAATCAATCAAGAATTGAAACTAACATTAGAAATCGATTGGGAATCGATCTAATGTGTTCTATGAACTTGGAGAACGAATTGAGAGGTTTCCTGACGGCTAGGGTACGTCTGGAATCGTAATGATCGAGAGTTCTTCTTTTTCACGAATTGAGTTGTATTTATAGGTTGGTATTATTCAATCGTGCGACTGAACCATTAGTCTGGTTCAGTCGTGAGATTGAACCATGCGGTTGATTCATTCGTACGACTGAGTGTTCAGTCGTGCAACTGAGTTAATTATGTTACAATCGTACGACTGATCCAGTCTCCTGGTTCAGTCGTGCGACTGAGTCAATCGTGTGAAGTTATTCATGTGTATGGTTCATTCGCATGAGCCATTCGCATGATAACTTTATTATGTTAAGTTTGAATGTATTAATTAATAAATATTATATGTAATAATTCAAGCAATCACTAACCTAATTAACCAATTCAATGTCAACTCATTAATGAAACATTAAACATTAAAATTAACAAACTATCAATATCATTTCATTAATCATACCAAACAAGATCTATTACATCACATATCATGATCTAGGGACATACATGTAACAACACATAATAAGTGGGACATCTTCAATAAATTTAGAGGTTTTGGCTGCATTGGTTCAGGGGGAGTTTGTTGGACCAAAAGAACCAATGAGCCTGATCAAAAAAACCTCTAAGTCCCATAGACATCACAACAACTGCTGAAGACTTGATCAGCTGTTTGACAAAGTCTGAAGACTTTAATAGCTGAAGACTAAATTGCTGAAGACCAAAGTCTGAAGATCAACAGTTGAAGACTAAAGTACTGAAGACATCAACAGCTGAAGACTAAAGTACTGAAGACTTCAACAGCTGAAGACCAAAGTCTGAAGATCAACAGCTGAAGAACAAAGTACTGAAGATCAACAGCTGAAGTACAAAGACTGAAGACATCAGCTGATGACAACAGCTGAAGTTCAAGTACAAGTACTGAAGCCTTCAGAGTTTGTTACAATAGCTGAAGAAGCATTCTTCAGTTGTTGTGATGGTTTCCTTTCAGTAGTTTCTTTTTGTTTCAGTATTTGTAAAACGACTGAAGAGCATGTTCTTCAGTTGTTGTAGTTTCAGTAGTTTCTTTTCAGTAGTTGTAGTGACAGTTAACACTTAGTATTTTTGTAAGAAGATGTCAGCTATTTTGACATCTTCAGTAGTTGTGTTAACTTTCAGTAGTTTGAATAATTCTGTTAGATGTCACTATCAAATGACATCAGCAGACCTCACATCTCCTATATAAGGAATGTTCCACCACGACATTCCTATATAAGGGATGATTGACCTGATTGTGTGACATTTTGCCACCACGAAAGCGCGTATTGAATGAAATCTTTGATTTGCAGAATTCTTTCTATAATCATTTGTTCTTACTTTGAATATCAATTGTATTCTTGTGAATTGTTTAATTCATCGTTTGATTTCCACTGCAATACTCTCTAATCAATCAAACGTAGATCACTGATCCTAACAAGAAAACTACTTTTTGAGCAAAAGTAAACTACTTTTTCAGAGGTGGGACCGACATCCGAATTTCAAAGTTTATCCTCTTTCATTAAATTTTGTCTAAAATCCTTTTCACATATAAACCCAACAGTTTCCCCCTCTTTCTATCATCTGCTTCTTCCTCCAAACCTAAAACTCCAAAATTTCTCTCTGAAATTACATTCTCTCATCTTCTTCATCCTTAAGCTACCTCACAATGGCCAACCCTGTTCACAGAAATGACCCGAACTTTACCATGCAGTTACACAACAACATAACTAGGTTGCTCTGTTAAGCTCTGAGAAAGATCCTCATTTCTTAATGGTTTTCCGTTTCTTAGCTTTGTCCAACTACTTCACCTCCCTAACCACTGATCCTCCACTCTATGAGATCATCTGCTCGAATTCTAGAAGACATGCCAAGAGGCCGTAATGGATGGGGAGAAGGCACTGTCAGCCACAGTGCAGGGGAGAACAGTCTTGTTAGGATCAGCGATCTACATTTGATTGATTAGAGATTATTGCAGTGGAATTTTAACAAATCATTTAGCCAAATCACAAGATAATAATAGACATTCAAAGCAAGAGTGAATGATTATAGAAGAAATTCTGCGAATCAAAGATTTCATTCAAGACGCGCTTTCGTGGTGGCAAAATGTCACACGTACAATCAGGTCAATCATCCCTTATATAGGAATGTCATGGTGGAACATTCCTTATATAGGAGATGTGACGTCTGCTGATGTCACTTGATAGTGACATCTAACAAGATTATTCAAACAACTGAAACACAACTACTGAAGATGTCAAAATAGCTGACATCTTCTTACAAAAATACTAAGTGTTATCAGTTACTACAACTACTGAAAAGAAAACTACTGAAACTACAACGGCTGAAGAACATGCTCTTCAGTCGTTTTATAAAAACTTAAACGAAAAGAAAACTACTAAAAGGAAACCATCACAACAACTGAAGAATGCTTCTTCAGCTGTTGTAACAAACTCTGAAGGCTTCAGTAGTTGTACTTGAACGTCAGCTGTTGTCATCAGCTGATGTCTTCAGCTGATGTCTTCAGCTGTTGTCTTCAGCTGTTGTCTTCAGCTGTTGTCTTCAGCTGTTGATCTTCAGACTTTGATCTTCAGCTGTTGAAGTCTTCAGTACTTGTACTTCAGCTGTTGCACTTCAGATTTTATAAAACAGCTGATCAAGTCTTCAGCAGTTGTTGTGATGTCTGTGGGACTTAGAGGTTTTTCTGATCCGGCTCATTGGTTCTTTTGGTCCAACAAACTCCCCCTGAACCAATGCAGCCAAAACCTCTAAACTTATGGAAGATGTCCCACTTATTATGGTAGAATGATTGGTCTTTTTGTCTTCTAGATCAGCTCAGAAGTGACCCTTGTAAGCACCGGCCTGGAAGTAGTCTCAAAAATTTGATTGGCAAAGTATGAATGGGAACTCTGTTTTGGGGAACTGGACACAGAGTTGTTACCCCATTTATGAGATCTACTTCCCAACAACGAGTCTGTATGACTTCCTGGTATAGGCCTCTAGGAAGGTGATCTGTTCCTCCATGGTCAGCTCTTCAGCACCTCCTTCAAATAAAAATTCCAGCCCATAGTACTCAGATAGGTATTTGGCTTGTTTCCCATTCTTTAGCTCCACAGTTATTATTATTCTATAAGTAAACTCATCAGGGTGATTACCTTCAAGAACAACTGGAGCTCATTTTTCCTGACTTCTTCAAGCCTCTTATAAACTAACCCCTTTTTCACCATTTTATTTTCAAGCATCTTCTGTGGGGTTTGGTTAGCTTTATAAGCTTTCTTGAGGTCTTCTAGGATTTCCTAGGATTTTACTACAAAGACCAGGGAGATCACTTCATCTACAATCTTTTTCACCTGGCCCATGTATCTCTGTGGAATGTTATTCTTGTGAATTTTGTGAGACACCCTGGGATCAGGCCAAATCCTCACTCTCTCCTTTTGATATTGAAAAGTCTGCCTGAGAGTGTATAATCTGAGTGCATGTTTCTTCATGTTGATGATGGAAGATGTGGCCGCATAAACTTTATCAACCCTTCTCAACAACTCCTCGTCATGCTGTTGGTGAAGTCCTTCTTCTTCTAGCTTCACCTTCACAGTTTGTCTCTGGGATTCAGGAGTAATTGTTGGAGGGTGACTTGTGGCCTTCGGCAACTGAATAACAGCTGAGATTGGCAGCCTATCTTCTTCTTCATCATCTTCTAGCCTCAATACCCTTCTCTTCTTCTTCTGGGGTACATCATCGGCTGTTGGTTTTGAGGGTGAGAAGTTGGTTTGGTGGGTTGTGTTTTTGGTGGTTTTTAGGGTAAAGGATTGTTTTAGTGGGTGGTTGTTTTGGTGTGGGAATGTTGACAGGCTGTTCTAGCATTTTTGAGGTGAGTGTGGCTTTAGATTGCTTGGCTAGCTCAGTCCTGCTCCCAGCACCCGCTTCATTCAAAGCTTCAATAACTAGTCCCTTTGTGTATACTTCAGACGAATAGATCTTGGTGGTTATTGCCAAGATACTGCCCCTGGACCAAGCCTTTATTTCGATCATCAATCTTCCAAGATATTTTGCTATAAATCTGATCATGATCTCCAGCCTCTCTCTTTCTAACACATCATAACTTGTCCATCTATTCTGGATTTCTTCAATCTCTAGTCTTCTTATCTCAGAGTCAAGTTTGTTTGTGTCATGGCCTTGCCTAAACAGCTGATCAATGATATTGTCCATTGATCTGTTGTGTTCGGCGTCAGCCTCTTTTACCATTAGCTCCAAGTCTTTCTTTTTTCCTTTTCTTTTTCGGTCTCCACATCCAACTCCTTCTCCACTACTGTTCCTTCTGTTTCCTTCACTTTCCCTTCTGCACTCCTCTTTCTTTTTGCTTTCACTGACTTAATCTCCCCCTTTTGGTTGCATTGGTTGCAAGGGTTTGATGGTCAGAAAGCTGTTTGCGCACAACCTCCTTTATCAATGGTTGTATTAATGAGGAAAGCCTCTCATAAAGGGTTTTGATCACTATGTCAGTTATTATAGGTGTGATGAGAGGGAGATAATTTTGAAGGATAGCAGCTATCTGCTCAGGGGGTTCTGTTCCTGAGAGATAGTGCCAGAAGCAGAGGCAGGTGGCTGAGTTTTTGGGAGTGGCTCTGTGTTTGGGAGACCTTCAGATGAAGGTGCCATCTGTGGGGTTTGAGGGGCAGATGGTCTTTGATCCTCAGAAGTTTTGGCAAGAAGCTCTTTGAGTCTGCTCACCTCCTCTTCCAGGATTGTGTTTTGGGCTAACACATCGTAGAAAAAGCCCAGGTCATCATCAGTGGTTACTGAATCACCTGACCTCCTGATGTAATCAGGATGAACATGCACTGAGTGTAGATCAGTTATAGCATGTGCCCCTTTATCTTGGAACTGGGGAATTCCTGCCTTAGGACTATGTCCTTCATCAGCAGTTGCCTCTGGTAAGGTCTTAGTACTGGTACCAACTACATCCTGATCATATGCTGAAGCAGGATAAGTGGCAGCCTCACCAGAAGTTCCAATCTCTTTTTCTACACTAAGAGATGGAGGATTGTAACCCCTATGCTGTGGGTTATCAGATGCACTTTGATCCTCCCCCTCAATGGTAGAGGTATGCCCAGTTGTAATTGGTATCTGGGGAGGGGGTGAGGAGTGCAACTGACTCACTACTTGTGCAACAATTAATGTAGGACTTTGGGGGGCGGTTGCCTGTGGTGAGTGGGTAGAAGCAGATTGCACCCGGGGCGAATGGTGCGCTTCAATGTAACCCTCTCAAGTGAGACAGGTTCCAGCAGTGTGGTTTCCCCAATAATGGTTGCAGCAGGATCCTGTTGAGAGGATACCTGTGCGGCTGTGGCTGGTTGAGTCTTTGACACAACTGGGGGGTTAATACCAGTATGTGTTTCCTGCATTTGTGGTACAGGGGCATCCTCAGGGGACTCATCTCCCTGAGTAGCCGTTTTTGGCTTTTTGGATTTGGGTTTGGTGGGGACTCTGGTTCTGGAGGTGGTGGCTGTGGGTTCCAACTGCGTGGGTTTTCGCAACTTGGCAGCCTGTTTCAGTGTGTGGTCAGAGTTGTTCCTGGAGTATACTTCAGGCAATACAGCCGTTGCAGGGACTCCAAGGCCAACAAGTCCCTCAGCTTTCAGCTGATTCTCTATTATGGCCATAATGAACCAAGGATATAATATCCAACGGTTAGAAATAGATTTTGAGGCCATATCCTTAAGTTCAAGAAAAATGATTTCAGAAAAGTTTAAGTCTTGTTGCTCAAGGATAGAGAATAGTGCCTGCTGCCATCTGGTAGACATTTGATCCCAAGAGGATGTCTTAGGAGCTAAACAAACATTTACCATGTGAAAGATAAGACGTTCTGCATCATGGAAATGTTTCTTCAGAATAGTAGAGGCACTAAGGTTTCCCTGATATCCATGGTTGGCAAAGGATAAATCAGTTGTGCCCTTTGGATATCCTGCAAGAAAAGTGGCATCATCCAAGTTGAGGGTTTGTCGAATGATTTCCGGAGTGATGACCACTTGAAGGTTGTTGACAACCGACCGAAGAGACTCGGTGTTGTTCTCCCCAGTGGTAACGGTAATGTTCGTCCAAAACTGGTGAAGGGATTCGGCATGAATGATGGATTTAGAAGAAATGCCGTTTTGTAGGGTGACTGGACCATAAGATCAATGGCGTTATCGAACTTTGTCCAGAAGGGCGATTTGGTGAGGTAGGCTACACGGTTATGTCGTGGTTGAGCTGCATGGTCGCCATTAGTGAGAGAGAAGTTTTGGAGATTTGAACGTTAGGTTTGGAAAGGATGAAGCGCTGAAGGCTTAGGTATTGGGTATTTATAGGGTACGGTTTATAAAGCAACTGAAATGTTTAATGTGAGTCATCAGTAGTTTTGACAGATTGATGACGTGGCAGAAACCTTCAGAGGTTGAAACAGCTGATGTCTTGGTTTTAGGCATCAGTAGTTATAAAACTATTGAAGGCTATGGTTTTGACTTCAAATGTTTGAAAACAATTGAAGACTTGGTTTTAGTCATCAGTAGTTGTGAAACTACTGAAGACTATGGGATATGCTTACTAATGATCATCAGTACTTATTTACTGAGATCATCAGTAGTTATCACTTATTCTAGCTGCAGCATACCAAGCCTTAACACCAGGTTTTGGAAAGTTGAACTATCCAAGGCTTAGTAAAATGTCTGCAAGCAAGCATCAGCACTAGGCACAAACTTAGGATCAATCAGACCTTTTTCATAACAATCCCGAATAAAATGATGTCTGATCTCTATATGTTTGATCCTAGAGTGCTGGACAGGATTCTTGACAATGCAAAGAGCTGAAGCACTGTCCATTAATAAAGGAGTCTTAGTCTCTGCAATGCCATAATCCAAAAGTTGGTTCTGAAGCCAGAGTACCTGAGAAGTACAGCATGCAGCAGCAATGTACTCTGCTTCAGCAGTGGATGTAGCAAGAGATGTTAGTTTCTTACTCTGCCAAGAAATCAAACAGTTGCCTAGGAATTGACATCCACCAGAAGTTGACTTTCTGGTTAACTTGCATCCTGCATAGTCACTGTCTGAAAAAGCAACTAATTTGCAAGAGTGTCCAGTGGAATACCATAAACCTAGAGATTGTGTACCTTGCAAATATCTAAAGATCCTCTTGACTACAATCAAATGAGACTCTTTAGGAGCAGCCTAAAATCTAGCACAAACACAAGTTGCAAACATGATATCTGGTCTAGAAGCTGTTAAGTACATTAAGGACCCAATCATACATCTGTAAAGTGTTTCATCAACAGCTTTACCTCTCTGATCTGCATCCAGTTGTGTGGTGTTGCACATGGGAGTAGAACAGGGCTTACAGTTTTGTAAATCAAACTTATTCAAAAGATCTTTTGTATATTTGGACTGATGAATAAAGGTTCCATCAGCCTTTTGTTTGATATGCAAACCTAGGAAGAACTGTAATTCTCCCATTGCACTCATTTCAAACCTCTTTTTCATTAATTTGGTAAAAGCATCACACAACTGGGGATCAGAGGATGCAAAAATAATATCAGCAACATAAATTTGAACAAGTAGCTTATGCTGATCCACCCTTTTAATAAACAAAGTTTTATCTATGGAGCCTCTAGTGAAATTATTCTTGAGAAGAAAAGTAGAAAGTGTCTCATACCAGGCTCTAGGAGCTTGTTTCAGCCCATAAAGAGCCTTATCAAGTTTATACACCCATTCAGGATGTTTATTGTCCTCAAAACCTGGTGGTTGACACACATAAACTTCTTCTTTTATTTTGCCATACAAAAATGCACTTTTGACATCCATTTGAAAAACTTTGAGATGGTGGAATGCAGCATAGGCTAAGAACAATCTAATTGCCTCCAGTCTGGCTACAGGGGCAAAGGTCTCATCATAATCAATACCTTCTTCTTGTGAAAACCCCTGAACAACCACTCTGGCCTTGTTCTTAACAATAAGCCCATTTTCATCAGTTTTGTTCCTAAATACCCATTTAGTGCCTATTGCACACTTACCTCGGGTAGAGGAACCAGTTCCCACACTTGCTACTTTTTGAACTAAAGTAGCTCAAGCTGCATAGCATCCACCCATCCATTATCTCTCAAAACAACATGATAGTTCTTTGGTTCTTGCTGACTGATGAAGAGAGCATAGAAGCACAGGTTAGACAATTTACTTCTAGTTGAGACGCCAGCATTGATACCACCAATGATTTGAGATATAGGGTGATCCTTCAGCTCTTGGTGCACAATAAGATCAGTGCAAGTGTTTGATGCCGGTTCAGCAGCAGCAGATGTTGATTCAGATTCTTGAAACCAAGTATTGGATGGAAAATCAAATGATGTGGAGGAATCAGAAATCTCATCAGCATTTGTTGTGGTTGTAGCTGCTGAAGGTACAGGAACATCAAGTTTAGCAGACTCAGGCAGTTGGTCACTAAACTTGAAAAGGTGAGTACTGACATCATCATCATCTTCAGTACCACCAGGTGGAAGACTTGCTGCAGATGATGATTTTTCCACATGATCTGCAACAGCTGGAGTTTGATAAGGACCATATTGCAGTATGTCCAGATCAAATAACTCCACAGGGTTTTGTAAAATTTTATCCTTAGGAGATTCATTAAATTTCACATACAAGGTTTCTTCAACTATCTTTGTTCTGTAGTTGAAGACTCTATAAACCTTGCAGGTGGTTGAATAACCAACAAAGTACCCTGTATCCACCTTAGGATCAAATTTATGGAGTTGATCCTTGTGTTGAGAATGAAACAAGGACATCCAAAGGCTCTGAGGAATGAAATCAAAGGAGCCAACTGATGTAGAGCCTCATATGGAGTCTTCATCAACCTCTGATTTACTAAGGCTCTATTCTGCACATAACAAGCTGTATTAACAGCTTCAGCCCAAAAGGTCAGTGGCAAACCAGAGTCAGCCAACATGGACCTTGCAGCTTCAATTAAAGTCCTGTTCTTTCTCTCCATTACTCCATTTTGCTCAAGAGTCCTTGGGATGCTAAATTGCCTTTTGATTCCTTTTGAAAGATAAAATTCATCAAGTGTATGGTTTTTGAATTCAGTACCATTGTCACTCCTTATACACTTGACTGATAGGGAATACTGCTTCTCAACATACAGCACAAAGTTGATAATCTTATGAGCAACCTCATCCTTTGAGTACAGAAAGAAAGTCCATACAAATCTGGAGTAATCATCCACAATTACCAGACAGTATTTCTTCTTTGCCATGCTCATCACTCTCACAGGACCAAATAGATCCATATGCAGTAATTGCAAGTAGGCCGTGGACTTAGGCTCTTCAATAGGAGGGAATGAGACTTTGTGCTGTTTTCCTTTTAAACAAGCAGTGCAGGTTTCATCACAGTGGAACTCCTTTGTTGGTAAGCCTCTCACTAACCTATTGTGGATCAACTGATTCATGTTTTTGAAGTTAACATGACCCAACCTTCTGTGCCACAGTTTAGATTCCAGAGAAGAGGCTTTGGAAAATAGGCAAGGATAGCCTCTGAGATCTATTTTCTTGGAAAGATCTAAGGCATACACTCTTCCTGTCCTGTTGGCCCTCAGGAGAGTGTGATCATCCAACACCTTATCAATCAAGTTCAGAACTTTAGATGACAGAATCCTGCAGTTCTGACTGGTGAAAAGACAGCATGTCCTTTATCACACATTTGACTAACACTCAAGAGATTGTACTTGAGATTTTCCACATGATTAACATCATCAAACTTTATTTCTCCATTGGAGACAAAACCTTTTCCAATGATGTAACCCTTAGCATCATTGCCAAAAGAAACAACCCCTTCTTTCCTTGAGAGTAGTCATGAAGAAGAGAGCTGTTCCCTGTCATATGCATAGATCCCCCACTGTCTACATACCAGATGCTACTTTGGCATGTTGAAGAACCCTGCAATCATAAACACTTAGTTAGTTTTTGAGACCCAAACCTTTTTGGTTTTGGGTCTGTTCATATCATCAGATGGTAAACTAACAGACTTGTTGTAAATAACAGCCTGAGGGATTGGAGATGGTGAAGAAGAAGAATCCTTTGGCATGGATTTTCTTCTTTGTGATTTCAACACAGGAGCATCTAATTGGTTAACTCTCCCCAATAGATGTTGAACCATCATAACAAGTTTTGTCTGATTTTGTGATAAGGCCTTCAGCTCATCAGACACATTAGTGCTTGAGTTTGATGGGTTCCTGTGTTGTACCATCTCACTTTGAGCAACCTCAGCTGTTACCTGTTTGACCCCTTTCTTTGTGGATTCCTTTTGGATTTAGGGGTTACAGGTTTTGATGTTACTGGTACAAATTTGATTTCAAACTCAGTTTTCATTTTGTCCATTTTCTCTTTATGTTTTCATTATGTTTGAGTTTGGAGCCCTTTTTATACCAGCAATCATCAGTAAGATGATTGCATAAGCCACATATTTCACATGGCTTTTTCTTCATCTTAAGTTGATCATCTGCTGAAGAAGATGAAACTACTGAAGACTTGTTCTTCAACAGTTGCTATCAGTACTAGCAGTTTTCTTTGCTTTAGTACCTGCTTTCTTGATATCTTCTTCAGTAATTTTTCCACCCTTTCTACTTGCAGTATTCTTTCCTTTAGTGCATGTAGTAGTTTGGGCTTGTTCTCCAGGTGTTATGACATTCTTTTTAGTACTTTCAGTACATTGTGAAATATCACCTGGAGTGATAACTTTGTGATCATGTGAGTGTCAGCATTTGAACCAATAACATCAGCATGTGAGGATTAATGCTGACTTCTACTTCTGATGGTGCTGTATCAGAAAGTAGATCACATGATGAAGAGGATTGGTTATTGCTTTCACCATCAGATTCTACCTCTGCTCTGGGAGTAAAGTCTGTAGGAGGAGCGGTGTGATTATAACCAATGCCAAACTTCACATTGGAAGCATATTGCTTACTAAGAAGCATTTCAAAACCCTTGCAAGAATTTACCCATCGATCACACTCTACCTAGGTAGTTGCAAGTGTTTCTTTGAGGTCTCTGTACTTCTCTAGAAGTATCTCTTCCCTAGCCTTAACATCAGTGATTTGACATTTAAGTTTGTAAATTTCATCATTCTTATCATTAATCACAAACTCAAATTCAGCTTTGCTTTTGAAAATTGTTTGTTCTAGCTCAATGTTCTTGTTAATTAAAGCTACATTTGCTTCTCTAAAAGATGCAAATATGGCTATACATGTTTCATAACATAGTTTGGCTTTTGCCTCAGAGGATACCTATGATACCTGTGGTGTAGAGGCATTGGAGGATGAAGTATCAGCAGACTCCAAATCCATGAGGGCTAGATTTCCAAAAGGACTGTCACCACCATGTTGTCCTGCACCAGAGAACAGTTGTTCATGACCAGACAGATCATCTGGTAAACTGCTCCAGTCAACAACTCCTGGGGTGAAGAAGCTGTGTTGTTGAGGTTGAGTTTGTTGATGAGATTGGGAAGGCTGAGGTTCAGGTAATGCATGTGGTTCTTGTGCAATTGGAGCTTGAACTGTATTTGGCTGAGGCATGTAATAGCAGGGAAAAGGATATGACATTTGACCCTGGGGGACAAAATATGCAGGAGATACAGGGTGTGATTGATGACCAGAACCAGCAGGATGTTGCTCTCTGTTTTGTAGACTAGTGCTAGAAAAAGTCACAAAGGGTGCAGAGAATGCAGATCAAGTCTTCATCACTCCGGCCATCATCAACATGCATCTTCAACTGGATGATGAAGAAGGTGAGGTGCTCTTCCCAAAAGAAGCTGTAAATCATTCTTTTGAGCAGATGGGGTATGAGGGAGATTACTCTGTCAAGACCTTCAGGAAAGGGAAAGTCTCATCCTAGTGGAGATTCCTGCTCCATGTGGTTATCCACAACTTATCAAACAAGCATGGTGGATGGGACCAGATTCCTGAGGATCTCTCCGTCATTATCCATGAATGATTCAAGGGTCAAGTTCAGGTATTCTCAATTTGTTTATACTAATTTACTTACAAACTTAGACTCCTTAGAATATTACATGTTCCCTAGATATGTCCAGTACATTCTTAACTGTGAACTTTATACTAATTTACTTACAAACTTGGACTCCTTAGAATATTACATGTTCCCGAGATATGTCCAGTACATTCTTAACTGTGAACTAAGCTCACAGTGAAGGGGAACAGGTAACATTCTTAAACTGGGACAGATGAAGCCCGGTATCTTTAATATACTAAGAAAGCCCACTGTTGGCTTATCTAGGGTAGAAACAGCCCTGGTCCCAAAAATGTTAGAGCTTATTACTCAAGGTGACAACCTAGCAGCACCAGCTAGTGTTGAACCCACACCTGCTACATCCCAACCACCTACATAGCCACAAATCCCCGTCACCTACCAAAGAAAATCCAAAGAACCCCTGCTTAGACTATTCAGTCTGTGGAGTCCCCTATACACTCACCCATACAGGTGGAAGTGGACACTAGAGCTCCCACTTCTCCTGAGGAGCAGACCACTCCCATCTCTTCAAGGATCAGTGCTAAGGTTCCTCATGCTCAGTCTAATGAGCTCCTAAGCCAAACTGCCTTAAGCCATCACTTCTGAGTTTCAACACTCAAGTGATTAACCTTCAGGGGACAGTTACCATCCCCAGCCTTTAGATCTTAACCAACCAATCCCCAACCTTGATTTCTACACTGATGAAGATCTAGGTTTCAGTGAGTACCATGATTCTCTATTCTTTTCCCCTACTCAAAGAGAGATGAGTGCTTCTAAGGCTCCTATTTCTAGCCCCCATCAGTCACCTTGAACTTCTATGAAGGTCTAGATTTAGTCAACATGCCACTTGTCAATCCAAGCCAATCAAGACAAGCTGACAAGTTGGCCCAAAGAATCCAAGACAAGATCATTGTAGAGTTCAGCCTAAGAAGAAGACTATGGCAATCAGGCAATGTCATCGATTAACTGGATGTTGAGGCAGACCCTTAGATTAGCTTCATAGGGGAAACCTTGAATGGAGGCCTAGTGACAGAACCTTTGAGCCCAGTCTTATCACCAACAACTACTGTAGAGGTCAATGTCCTTTTTGAGACACCTGCTGGTGAAGGTGATTCTCAACCTCTCTCTAGCCAGAGCTTAGAAGTTGCATTATGAAGGCCAAATCTCTCTCCACCCTAAGTTATAAAGGTCTATGAGTGATAAAGAGAAAAGAAAGATGACATCTGAGGAGATAGAGGAGGAGGAGAGAGAGAGGAAAAGGAAGCTGAGGGGAGAAAGTTCCTCTTCTGGGTCTGCAAGACTCATAGAGACTGCAATCAGGGCTGCCCCCAGACCAATACTCAGAATGATGAGTTAAAGGCAGTCAGGATAAACTATCTGCAAACAAGGAACTATGACATAGATAATGTCATCTCTCTCCCCTTGGAGGAGTTAACTGAATTGGTTGACCTGTAAAGGTCAAGGGAGAAGAAGGAGGCAGAAGATGCAGAACTTCTAGTTCAAATAAAAGAAGACAGAAGAAACAAAAGATTGTACAAGCATGTGCCTACCCTTTCCCCAGTTTAAGAAAGTCCTACATAAGAGGATATGGTTGAACAAGAACCTCAGGTAGATAAATAAGAAGACATGATCAAGATGATCAACTACTTGAGTGCCACGGGCCTCTATCAGGCAGGAGCACTTCTTTCCTTGTCTTATGACTATGTTGAGTTTGAGTATCTCTAACAACTTGAACTTGAGATAGTCAGAGAAAGAAAAACAACCAAAAGAAAGCTAAGGGAAGAAGCTGCTAAGTCAAGAACCATCATCTACAAAAGCATGAAGAAATCTACTTACAGGTAGAGGATGATGAGCTTCTTGAAGCTGTATGGATTCTCTGAAAGGAGACTTGGCCCCATGTCTCTATCCACTATGGATGAGCATATAAGGGTGATCATGTAGAAGATAAAAAGTGGAGAGCAGGTTGACTTACATTCCCCTCCAAGTCAAGCCCCACTTGAAGTGGAGGTTAAGGTTAAACAACCAGAGACATCACAACCTGGACCTCCTGCTGAATCTCAGCAAGCTTCATCTTTTGATCCACAGGAGGGTCAAACTCGCTCTCAATCTGAACCTGTGAGAGTAGAGGATCTAACTGATAAAGACAATGAAGTTCAATCCGGTACTGCAGGCCAGTCTTCTCAGTTGAAAGTTGTAAGGAGAAAGAAAAGGATGGCTTCTAAACCAAAGCCAAAGAAGAAGAAAAAGACTGCATCCTTTTCTGAACCTTAGGATGAGTCCGAACATCCTGAGGATGTACAGCCAGAGGATGCTCCATCATCTCCCATTCCAATAGCTCCTTTTGCATCAGAAAGACCTATCCTGTCCTGGACATACACTACGAATCCAGAAAGGTGGCATGTTATCAGAGATCATGACATTGAGAAGGTCTACACTTGGCAAGACATGTTTCAATTGCCTCTGCTTGATCTCTTTGACATGAGAAGATACTTTGATAGTCTGAAGGATCCTGATCATTGATGTGCTCCAAATTATACATAAAAATCCTATCAAAAGCACATCAATTATTCTTTAATATCTTCCTTAAAATGATGAAAATATACTTAAAAGTCTTACATTGTGTTTTCAGGTATTGAAAAGGGAAAGTTAGACAAAAGAAGCATATTTAGCAAGAAATTGAAGTAATCTGAGCTTTGGAGTCCAAGCATGGGGTTGTGCCTCTTTAAGCACGCCCTCATGCTTTGCCAGAAACACACCCTCGTGCTAAATTAACACACCCCCGTGTTTGGACATCTGACAAGGACAAAAGTACTGTTCCCTAAAAGTAGACACGGGGCCGTGCCACACCACCAACACGGGGCCGTGTCCGACACAACCTGCATGTACGAGCCAACAAACTTTCGTAAGCATTGTACTAGCACGGGGCCATGCCTTTTAGGCATGGGTCCGTGCTTAAACACTCCGGAAAGCCTATAAATAGAAGCCTAAGTTCACCATTTTTGGTAAGCTTTGGTGGAAGAGTTACTCTGCAGAACTCTCTCGGGAATCAAGACTTCAAGATCATTTGGAGGCTTGGGAGGTGCATACAACATTTTGAAGAAGCTCGGAATCGTCTAAAACCCATCCATTGTGGATTATCGGTTTGATTGTTCCATTTCACCGATGATTACATATCTTTCTTCTTTTTTATATGTGGTTATGTTCAAGCTCATTATGAGCTAAACTCTTTTTATCATCCTAATCGGATGAAACTTATGTAATTTGTGATGAACTAATGGTGTGATAAATATTATGTTAATGTTATGGTGGTCTTGGGAAAACTATTGATGGGTAGCATCTACATTTGAACAGGAAGTTATAAATTTATGGTTTGTGATTGTGATCGTCATACAAAGTTGAAAAACCATATGATTAACTTTCATTCGCGAAACCGGTCTTCATTATAAATCTATGGCTAATGAACTAGAAATGGTTATTAGAAATCATATCACTTTAACATTCTGATCATTTGCGGGTTCCCTTTTATTTGTTCGGAAACTTCAGTAATTGTTAAGGTTTTATAAAATTAATGACATTAAGTTATGTTTTCAGAAATCGTATGTCAAATAGGTCACAAAAGATTTACCTACATTATTAGGGCTTTGACCTAAGCAGTAAAACTCAGCCTGACAGGATCAAGTCACTACGGCAGCAGGATAGACGAGAAATCGCGCCAGCTCATCTTTATAAACATTACCATAATTACATTAATCCATATCTTTAAAACACACCACCTATTCATCACATTTACATAAGTGGAATCTAACTACGATGATAACTTTTATTCCCTGGTTTTAAATCCAAACGCTTCAAATCTTAGTTTACTTCCTTTCTATTATTGTTTATTTTTAAATCCTAAAAATCCTTCTAATACAAATTATCATTTTCTTTAACAAAAACCAAATATGATAGTCAAACATCAAGTTTGTTGAGTAGGCTAGGTGTGTCCACGGATTGATACTCGGTTCTTACCAACACTATATTACCACACGACAGGTACACTGCCTTTTGTGTGTGTGATTTAGTATTAGTAAAAACCTTTTCAAAATATGTTTTGTTTCTGTCACTACAATCTAAGCCCGGTTATGAAAAAATGTTTCTTTAAAATTTCACTAAGCATAAATTCTTTCGAAAAGGAATTAACCCTCGGAAGAATGTATATCTTTCGAAGCAAAGTTCCTCTATGGGAAATCTTCTTTTCGGAAGAGTCTTAGTCTCAGAAGAAACATTTGATGAAATATCAAATCTACTTCCGAAGCTTATAAACATCTACTCTCGAAAAGCCCTTTTTACCTTCAGAAGTAAAACATTTACCTTCAGAAGAAGGATTGGCTTCAGAAGAAGATTACCTTTTGAAATGGTTTATAATCGAAAGAAAGCTTTACTATGTAACGTATATCTTTTGGGGCCCACTATGTAAAAAGGTAAAGATTTTCTTAATGATGTTGGAATTTTTAAATGGACTTTATCTTACCATCCTGTCATATCATATCCCAACCATCACTTCACCTTTTCCATCCACCATTTAAATACTTCCAACCCATTCACTTAGTCTTTTTACCAATTTTACTGCCTAAAGCTTCCTTCATCCTCACTTTACCCAAATTCAAGCTCATTCTCTGCTTCTTTCTCACAAAAATGGCTCTAAACCCTTAGCACAATCATGTCACACACCTGGATTTGTCCAAGGACGATGACTTCTCTAAAATCACCTCCTTCCTAACCCAATCAACCTACTTCACAGCCTTATCTACCAACCCCACCGTGTTTTCAAACCACATGGCTGAATTTTGGGAGAATTGACTGATCATAACTCTGAACGGAATTAGGGTTTTGAAGCTGAGCATTTGTGGTCAAAAGTTGATTATATTTGAACAGGTCATTAGAGAGCATCTAGAGCTCCATGATGAAGGCTCTCCTACGGAGTTCCCCAAGGCTGACATTGACATCACATACCCAAATGGGATATGGTGGTGATGTGAGCAGGTCTATGGTGTACAAATTTAACTTCTCTTATCCTTGGAAGTTCCTGCTACACATAGTCCTTCATTGCTTGTCAAACAATTCTGAGAAATGAGAAATGCCTAGTTCATGGGTTGGTAAAAGGCCTCCGTTTCAATTACTCAAGATTTATGCTAACCAATTTGTTGGGGAACCTTCAAAGGGAGACATTTTACATGTATTCCTGGTTCATTCAACATATTATCAACTGTGAGTTGGACTAGAGCAAGCTTGTCTGTGCAGCTGCTCTGCTTGTCCCTCACATGTAGCCGGCCATCTTCAAAGTGCCGAAGAGGATGTCCACCAACTTCACTAGAAGACACACTCCACTCCTTCCAGGTATGATTGTGCGCATAGTTCCTTGTGACATCCCTGTAAACCCCCCACAGGTGATGAACCCACACCAGTAATAACCCTCACAATGCCAAATCTATTTTCTCAACCCGTCAAAATAACATACTAGAGACATCCCAAATGAACCCTTGTTCAATCTACTCTCATTGAATAAGTCCCCCTTGTTCAATCTAAAAAGATTAGAGTGGAAACATAGGCTCCCACTCAATCTAAGGTCACAACTTCCTTCACTTTTGACCTTAATAAGGGTATTGAGTCTCCTCAGTCTCAATACTATGAGCCCAAAACCTAAGCCGATATCCCTCAGGATGAGTCACTATTCTCTCCTGAGTAGCCAAAAAGGGACAACCTTCTCATAGGCTCAATGCCATAGACATTGACCAAAGTTCCGGGTCATTAGGCTTAACCTCTATATTCTTCACTAACCTTTTATCATAACTGATGAGGAGATTATGTATCTTTAAGGCCATGAAGTTAATCCACAACACCCATCTATGGATCAACTGAGCCTAGAGAGACCCCTTATTTTTAGCCCCCATTAGCAAGCCAAAACTAAGGTGAGTCCCACTGATGTGGAGGGAACTCATGTAGTCTGAGCTGACACTACTAAAGGAGCCTAATTGGATCCTCAGGACATTGATAATATCTCTAAGACTGAATCTATGACAACCTTGCCCTTTGATGACTCTGAAAGAGACACTATTAGGCAAGTGAAACCAAGGTATTAAGAAACCACATCTAATGGTGAGGATGAACATACTAGTTATGTTACCTCATCTCCCCATATTCTTTAAAAGAAGATGAGGAATGTATGCAACTCACCATTTGAGACCTACTTTCTAAAGTCTCAAACCTTGAATCCATGGTTCAGACCTTAGAGGATAGGTCTGCCATTTAGCAAATTGGGATTGAAAGTATCAAGGCCAAACTAGCTGAGAAACAGATTGAGAGATCTGTTAGGCACATACCAATTCAGGTATCCTTGACTTCTTCATCTAGCTCATCAAGCTCTTAGGATGATGCTACCAAAAAAGGGGACAGTGTTCAGAGACAAACACCAAGAGCTTATGGAGGAAGAAAGGTTAGAAAAGCTTAAAAGGAAAGGTAGACTCCTTACTGGGAAACTGCTACCTGCAAGTAGCAAAATAGCTGTAGCCAACCAGGAGGCTATCAATATCAGAAGGAGGGTGGAGATCATTGACGTGCTTGTCAATCTTAGAGCTGTTAATAAAGATGTGCTCCTACTACCACTAGAGGAGTTGATTGAGTTAGAAAAGGTAACCTTGCTATGGATGGAGCAAGCAGAAGAAGCATCAAGGTTGGCCTTAGAGGAAGAAAGGAAGAGAAAGAAAGAAGAAGCTCACATGCAGTTGAGGAGCGAAAGGATAGCTTTCCTAAGCTCTAGGGGATTCTCTCTTGAGGAATTAACTCCTCATACCAATGACACGATCTTGAGGCTTTTCAAGAAATAGCATATTCAAATGGAGAAAGAGAGTAAGAAGGTTGCTAAGGAGAAATTAAGAGAGAAGAAGAAGGAGGAAGAAGCTAGACTTGCTACTGTCAAGAAGCTAGGTGAGAAAGTCTGGATGTAAAACTATCTAAAGACTTATGGCTTCTCTGGTAGGCAAGTGGGTCCTATGTCTGAGAAGACCTACAATGACATGTTAGCAACATCAAGACTGACATTTGCTCAAGAAGAATGAAAGAGATGTACAGGAGTGCACAGGGGATGACCTCAAGACCAACACCTCAACCCCTACCTGAACCTATTCCTTTCCATTTTCCCATCAAAACTGAGCCAATCTCTAAGCCATTCACTCCAGAACCCACATCACCAACCATACCCTCTTCCTCACCACAACCACCTCAACTACCCATCCTCAAACCCAAAACACTCCAAGAACCCAAACACCATTACCTACCAAACAATCACCCAAGTCATCCTATTAGCCTTCCAAACATCTCTCCTTAAAAGAATTCAAGGAGATCAAGACGAAGCTCATCAAATGTACAACTTGAGTGATATCTTTTGTGAGGAGGGGTCAGTCAAGCTAACCTATGTTGATGGCTCCTCATGTTCCCTCACTAGAGAACAATTCCTTGATCTACCATGAGGAACATTAGATTAAGTTGTTAAACTCCTTAGCCTCAACTAAGAAGCTAAGAAGAAGGCTGGTGACTCTACTGGATTCAAAGAAAGGGGGCAGAGTACCAAGTCAGCCCCTTGTGACAAGAAAGAAGATAATCAAGTGGATGTTCAAAAACTCTTCTCACAACTTTGTTGTTCAGAGAGAATATGGTGATATTAACATGCTTAATGCCTCTTCTCTACTACACTTAAGCAGGTTTGACATTGCTGAGTTAGCAGAGAAGCCATTCTCCAACCCCTCCAACTCTAGATAGTTGCTCATATTAGAAATCATCTGAGCAGTCTTCATCTGGCCGAGCTAACCACTAGAACCATGATTGAAAAAGAGTTGAAACAAAGAGGGAAAGATGAAAGGCAAGGATCAGCAACCAAAGGCAAAGCCGTTCTTCAAATGGTTGAAGGTCCTGAACTCGAGTCTATAGTTAGATGGGAGTATGATTACAACTTCTGTCAACTCCCGTCTACGAATGATCTGCACAAACTTCTTAGCACCACTTCTGGGAAAGACAAGGAAAGAGACAAATATCTTCTTTCCTTGGTGCTGAAAGTTTTGAGAAGCAAAAACAAGTGAGGTTTTGGTAGCATTAGGCTAGGGGGAATTTGTTGGATCAAGTAAGGCTGGTGCAACCAAAACCAAATAGTTAGACAATTTTGGTACAACAGATGAAGAACTTCCAAAGGCAAATGAAGTTCTTCCGAAGGGAAAACTCGAACTTCAAAAGACAAATTGTTCCTTCTTCCAAAGTTCAACAGTTAGAAGAAATCAAGATAATGACTTCCAAAGTATGAAGAGCTGAAGAAAGCCTCAAGCCTCGTAAGAAGTAGCTTCTTCGGAAGTATAAGCGGCTTTGGAAGAACTTGTTCTTCCAAAGCCAGTTAACCTTCGAAAGAACCTACTATGAACCGGTTGACAAAAGTATGGTCCTTCTAATACTCTACTGCTAATCTCTGAGATATTGAATGGTGCTTTTCCCACTACCATGTAGTTGACCATACTTTATTTCACCGTTTATTTTTTATAAGTTAGTATAGTTCCTAACTTTAGTTGGTGACAAAAGGTAAGTCATGGACTTGTCATGAGTACCATATCTTTGATTTTATCTAGAATACGTTGTTTTTAGGAATGTAGTATTTGCTTTAGTCATAGATTTCTAGTTGGTATCAATGTATATCCAACTATAGGTGATAGTATATATCGTTTCTCATTGTAACTCATGTCTTGTGTTTGTAAGAGTCTTGTTATACTTTGAGTTGTAATATATACAAGTACCTCAAAATCATCTTCTTATGTTCCTAGTTACTTAGTATATTATTATCAACTCCAAAAGGGATTTTGCATCATCTAATCGAGTGTGATTAAGTATGTTTGAGAGAAACAAGTGTTTAGTGACGAAAACCGATCCTGCGGTATATCCAATATCTTGAGTTGTTCTTCCTCCCATCTTCCTGCCAGGTCTTCTACCACTATAAATCTTGAAAATTTAAGCCTTGGGTCTTGAAGCATGGCATCCGAACCACCATGCCCATGTCTACAAACATCAATCAAAAAAAAATTAAGCTCATATTTAGAAAAAATCTTTTAAAAGTTTCCTTTTAAGTGGATTGTTCGATCCTAAATATGAGCCCGTTCACATCATTATATTCTCAAGACTTTCCGGTGATTTTTAGGCAATGATACAAACATGGGCAGCATCTCACCCTGACCTAAACCCAACATATGTGGCATTTGACCCTAACCCAAACCCAACATGGGGGAGGAGGGCCTATATCCAGTTCTTGATGATGGTTAACTTTTCTAAATCTCAATTTTGGCAAAATTGGGATTGCAGTGAAGTTAGCAATTCATCTCCCTAAAGTTAAAATTGGAAACAAGTCAGGTTGGGGATGTGAGATGTTTTGCTCCCGGGAGGGTAGTTTAGCCATATCAAAGGGTAATGGATGGTTAAATCAGACACGAGCTTTTGCATGAGCATCATTGGAGGGCCTGGATTATCGGTAGATAAAATAGGAACTCAAGAACCATTGTATTTTTTCTTGTCTACTAGAAAATCATGAGGTGTTTCTATTAGTAGACCATTAACGTAGAGTTTGGAGCACATAGCCCAAGAACTGGAAGTAACCTACCACTTTGCGCCAACTCCTTCCTTACAAAACAAAATTAGAGCTCATAAATTAAACCGATATACTTAAGAATGGATAGATTTGGGTCATTTTATGTTCATTACTATAATAATAAGTAGCATGTTAATTATTTAAAAACCAAACAAAAGTTTTATCTGTCAAAGAAACCAACTCGTTTCAACAAGCACTAGGGGTAAATCATGGTTTATGAGTAGCTACCTTGTCTGGCTTTGGATTAGAATTAGTCTTGCTCATTCGCTTGTCTTCTTAGGCCACATTTTGAGCATTACCATTTGGTTTCTGTAGGTGAGCCACATCATTATGTCCTTTAGTAGATAGTGATTCCCTAAACGCTTTCATCTGAGCCAATCTATCCTTTTGTCTAGCTCGAAGCTTAGAGCTGTTAAAAATGACACGTCATTATACTATGCAAAGTGTCTTTTTTAAGTCATCTTCTGTGGTAATATTCTGCTCACAAGATAGATTATTATTGGAGGATAAAAAACTTACAACTTAATTTTTAGAGATCTTCCTACAGGTGTATACTCATGCACTAGCTCGGGTTCTGGTTCCTCATCGGCACCATTCTAATGCACAATATATTAAGTGGTTAAGTAGATGTTATATGCCTGAACACATGACTTACATGAGCAAAAAATATCCATATGCAAAAAAAGATATAAAGATAATCTTAAAACCTAAAGTTACCTAATTTAATGTTTCAGTAGGTTGTGTACCATATGCTTCCCTATAGAAAACGACTTTTCTTACCCTTTTCCCACGACCAAGAGTCGCTTCTTCCTCGCTCTGGTACTTTTCCCATCTACAAATCCAATATTTAGTACAAAAAAGTGTCACTACTTAATTACTATGGTAAGGATTTTGCATAACCCCAAATATAAAACATGAACTTACGTATTGGATTTTCACACAGATGTACCAAGTAGAAAACAAAACATATGAATGCCAAAAGGGCCAGGAATTCATCTTTGAACATAGTATAACATTCTATTTGTGTGTTATCTTCTTTGTTTGCTACTTTATCATATAAAATTCATGACATGCTACTATGTTTAATGAACCATATTGTTTATGAAGCCCAAGTAGGTGTGCTAATGAACCATATTGTTTATGAAGCCCAACTAGGTGTGCTATTGTGCTTACTGAACCATACTGTTTATGAAGCCCAAATAGGAACCTATTTCATATGGATGACAACTTCAACCGCCATTTACTAGTAAATGTGAGTTATATATTTTACCTCCCATGGATGAAACATACATAATATAAAATAGCCAAAAAAGAAACAAGCCAAGCAGGTCCAACATGACCCTAAGTGTAATTCTAATGCATATAATTTCTTATATCAATTTGTTCTAAATATTAGATCTTTACTGAAATGATAGAATTAGATTTTACCAGTTATCTCACTTTACAAAGCCTATCTCATTCGTTTTCTTTAGTAATGTTTCCTAAACTACCCTTTTTCTTCTCTAGATTCTAGGAGGAGGGACTGTCAACTATTGCTGAAGGTGACTCCGTTCCTCCTTGTTCTTTTGTTGACTCTTCATACCAATCTAGAGACCAACTCAAGAAGGATTAAACCCAATTAAGATATAGCAAATATTTTTTATAAACAACATAGTAGATATTGCAAAATGGGCAAAACAGGAAACATATTTGTGTTGCCTTTAGTATGGTTCCAAATAAGGTAGTGCCAACCATCTTTTGTTCTTTTTGTGATTATAGAAACTATATTATACTAGGTATGTTTGTTTGATTGTTTAAAAACTATATTATTACTATAATAATAATAATAATCCTATTTTTGAAATAAGCAATTCAAAAGGCTGCAAGTATTAAAATTACACTTTACATGACTTTCATCTCTTTTAAAGGTCGACAATTTCCATTTTAGCTAAAATTCCATAGTCATTAGACCCATTAGGATAAAACCATAACCCAAAGTGGCTCGGTCATGAGTAAATGAGCCAAAATTGCCACTTTCAATGTTAAGGAGTAATGCATGAGTGTTTTCTCATAAGCATGTGGGTCAATAGAACAATGAACTAATAAATGATAAAACGAGAATATTAACCAAAGAGACATATATGATGCCTTAATCCCTGTTAAAATTGTACCCCCACTATCCCGTAATACATGTAATAGTTCTATTTAAAATAATACTATTGACATTGCTTTTTGTCCAAAAGATACTTAAAAGATTTATAATATATTAACTGTGTATGTACTTAGGAAAGTGGTTATATCATACCTTCACTAAGCCAAGCATATCATTTCCCAAATCTCCTTCACTATTGTTGGATCAAGTAAGGCTGGTGCAACCAAAACAAACATTTAGAACATTTTTTGGTGCAACTGATGAAGAACTTCTGAAGGCAAAAGAACAACTTTCGAAGGCAAATGTTGAACTTCTGAAGGTCAAGTCTAAAGGAGCTTCAGAGGAGGAACTCTAACTTCCGAAGACAAAGTCTTCCCTCTTCCGAAGATCAACATTCTATAGAGTTTAAGACAATGACTTCCGAAGTATGAAGATTATCAAACCTCGGAAGAAGTAGGCTCTTCATAAGTATAAGTGGCTTGGGAAGAGCTTGTTCTCAAGAAGCCAGTTAACTTTCGAAGAACCTGGTATGAACCGGTGAACATAAGTATGGACCTTCTCACAGATCCGTTGCAACCTCTGAGATATTGCATGGTGCTTTCCCACGCCCATGTAGTCGACCATACTTTATTTCACTATTCATTCCTTATCACTTAGTTACCAACTTTAGTTGGTGACAATAGGTAAGTCATGGACACATCATGACTATTAAATCTTAGATAGTATTTTATCTAGGATACCTTACTTCTACCATTGTAGTATTCGTCTAGTTGTAAGTTCCAGCTAGTATCAAAGTATAACCAACTGCATGTAGCAGTATATATAGTTTCTCGTTGTAACTCTGTAGACATGCTTGTAAGAGTCTTGTAATACTTTGAGTTGAGAAATAATATATACAAGTATCTTGAAAACCCATTTTCTTGTGTTGTGTTTGCTTTACTTACTATATTATCAACAACTCATAGAGGATTGTGTATCATCAATCTGAGTGAGACTTAGTGAGTTTGAGAGACTAAAATAATGTTATGTGACAAAAATCAGTACCGCAATTTGTATCTGAGCTCCTTAGGCTATGATTGTGAGAATTTACCATTCAAATCAACCTTTTCTTCACTCATACTTTCACCTTACTCAAAATGGCCCTCAATAAAAAAATTATCTAAAGGTGAAATGGGGACAATGTTAAAGCACCCATCATTACCCCTAAAAACTTCAGATCTTGGAGCAGACGTATGGAAGGCTTTATTAGTGTAAGGCCCCGTTCTCAGGATGCTTACAGCTGGTCAATCATCACAGATAAAACATATATTTACATTAACTTTTATAAATCATGCAGTGGAAACACTTTAAACAAACATTTCATTTCGTTTAGTTAAAAAACTTTTGCAAAATAATACATCGTTAATTACAAAATATCTTTTTTTCGTATTACAATGCAAAAACGTTATACACAAGAATGTCATCCAAAAAGAGCCAAGTAGCCGCCCCATGCCATCCTCAGCAACATTTACCTGCCAATTGGAAAATGCATAAAAGTCAGCGTTGCTAAGTGAGTCCTAGTTTTACAAAAAACATTATGTTACCTTTCATTCGTTAAAACATTTTCTTTACTATCGCACGTGATAACACATCATACATACATCAAGGTAATAATTATTATCTTCGTCATCGTTCGTTTCATACATTTCGCACATTCTTACTTATCACACTTTTCGTACATTTATTATCTTTTCATTTCTATCTAGTAACTGTCATATGCTTGACCCCCTCTTGAGCACAAAGCCATATCATCTAGGGTTAATCGACAAGGACCCCATATCGCACGTATAGAGTAGTCACTAAGACTAACTCCCCTGTGTGTGTGAACTCTTATGGGTTAGCCAAAATCACACACTACATAACACACGGTAATTATCAAATCGCACATATTGGAGCAGTCACCAAGACTAACTCCTACTGTGTGTATAAACCCTTATGTGTTAGCCAAAATCGCACGATGTAAACACATAGTTGAGCTAACAACTCTCAATGAGTTAGTCAAAAACCAACCCATTTTGACCCAAAATTTCAATCTTTTACATCCAAACTGTTGGCCCATGGGATTGTACAAAAATGTAAATGATATTAAGAATCGTTCAATATCCAACAAATACACTAAAAACAATATCAAAGAGGATTGAACACAATGATAAAACATTCATAATAAGACAATGATCAATGATAATTAATAACATAAAGCACAAGGATAATTCTATGTATTAACTGCTTGAAATGGTAACTTGCAACAATGATAATCGATTAGGGTTTTTGCAAGCTTACCTACAAAGAGAAGAAACAAAACAATATATAGCAGTCAATAGTTTCGCAGACAGTTTCGCTGATAGCGAAACTGTCTGTGAAACTATAGTTTCGCCAGACGAAACAGCAGTTTTGTCAGGTGAATCAAAACAGCAAACTGTGAGCGAACCTATAGTTTCGCTCACAGATTTGCTAGACTGCCAAAATACAAAAGTCTAAGTACTTACAAAAGAAAACTAACAAAAGACCTATTACAATTAAAAGTAAACAAACTTAAACTAAAGGTGAATCCAACCTACACAGATCTTCAATACTCCCCCTAGGTTGGACCTCACTATCTTCACTCGGCTTGATTAGTCTCTATAGCTCCATTGTCTTTTGTTGCTTTAAATTAGTCATCATCATCTCCTACAACAGCTCCCACTGAAGCTTCAGCACCTGATCTTTTATTGTTTTCTCCTGCATCACTAGCTCCATCAGGATGAGCACTAGCCCTCTCAAACTGCTTTGCCAAATCTTGAATATCCATGTTAAGGTCATCTTGAGCCCTTACCCTTTCAGCTAACTTCTTCACCTCAGACCTCACTCCTCTAATCTTGTTGGCAACATTCATAAAAAGACTAGCTTCTTTCCAAGTCTCTTCCCCAGCCCCAGCCTTTATGTGATTCTCACATAACACCAATAAATCTTCATCATAGAAACTAAACAATTGCATAGGATCGAAAACCTTAAACTCTTTGCCATTTTTCATCCTAATCACAACTTCCACAGTGTTATTATCATAGAACCATTCCTCGAAATCCTGTAGCTATTGGGGATGTGGTTGAGATAATCTCACTCTGCTAACTATCTTTGGTGGTTTAATTCTCAGAACAATTCACCCCTTTCCCGTTTCCTAGTCCATGTCTTTCTTTGACCTTCTCCGTTCCGCCTTCATGTAACCAAATGATTCGAAGTTGTCATTAAGCCCGTTCTATATTTCTTTGAGCAGAAGAGTGGCTCTGTCACTCAAATGTGCATTTAGAAGTGGTAGAGCTGCCAGCCGCCTGAGGTCCCATTTAGGCAAGGACTTAAAGGCCTTCCTCTTATGAAAATAACGGATATGACCTCCCATCCTCTTGATCATAAGCATTTTTAGCCCGGGATTGTAAGCCCAGCTAATAATCTTCTTGTCTGCCTCTTGTTTACTAACCCTCCCAAATGTTGGAATAAGGGAGTGAGTTCTTCTGGTTCCTTCTCTTTTATAAACCAATCTGATCTGTCTATTTCAAATACATCTTCAGCATCTACCCCTTTCTTTGCCACATAGATCAGAGGTCGCTTATTAACCTCACAGAACTCCTGTTCAGAATCATAATCTATGAGCTGTTCATCATCCTCTTCTTCGTCAATCAATCCCTTCCCATTTTCAACAGTCCTCTCCACAGACTTTTCTCTTATTACTTCTTCACCAACTAAATATTTCTCTACATCAAGACCCATCTCAACAAAACTAGCCTCATAAATTTCTTCTTCATTCTCTCTTCCAACATCCTCAGCTCTGCTTTCACAATCTTTAGCATCAGTGGTTGCTGCACCAGATGTGCCCTCTCCTTCCTTGGATGAAGTACCCATATTTAGAAATGGGTACTTTGAAGTGTTAGTCAGATCATCTAACTTAGATTGAGTTAGTTGATGAGTCAGGCCGCTATAGCTTTCAGAAGGGTAATCTCTTCAAATAACTTCTTCAGTAAACGGTTTTGATCCACAAGCATCTTTTGCATACCTTCTATCACTTCATCCTTTTGCTTTTCTCTAATCTCTTGGTTTGTAAGTTTGGTCTTGATCATACTCAGTTCATTTTCCAAGGAAGTATTTAGATTTCGAATCATGTCTTCATCAAGGTTTCCTCTTTCCCCCTTCTTTCAGTGAATCCTTCATGTCTCTATTTGGACCGTCTCTCAGATTCAGCAGTATCGGCTTTCTTCTTCGACCTTCTTTCTTTCTCGACTCTTATTTCTTCAGCTTGTTAAGCAATGTCCTCCTCAAAGTCATAATCTTTCTCCTTGGCATATCTTTCTTTTTTCTTTGTGGCTCCAATTCACTGTACGCTGGTTTCTTCAGCCCTTTTGTTTTCTAATTCATCCACCCGTTTAATATAACTCCATCGCTCTAGAGGATACATATTTTCCTAAAGATGGGTGATCTTTCCACTGAAATCGTGGCGAATGGCACAACAATCAGAAAAAATGCGAGGGTTCATTTGTACCAGCCTCTTTACTTCTTTATGTTTTGGTACATTAGGTATAAGATCGTCAAATATCATCTGAAGAACACGAGGATATAGCAGCCATTTGTCTTTCTTCAAAGCCATCACGTTCTCAGCCATACAAGCAAAAATCAGTTTGGCAATGTTGGCCTTCTCTCCTTTACAACATAACACCATTGCCTTTCGCCCAATCAATGTTTAGACCGTCTTATCCACCTTAACGATGATCAAGACACATGATAAAAACATGAGCAATAAACCTCCACTCCTTGGACAAAATGACTTCTTGATTTCCTTATGAGAACCAAAGGCTGGTCCTCATATCCCATGCTTCTGAAGGCCTAGAACACCTCGGAGTCTGTCATGGTGACTTCATCTCCAGAATCCTCGTCTAGTCTCAATATCCTCGAAACTATCTCAGCAGTGATGGTGACTTCTTGATCAATGAATTTTGTAGTAATCCTTTGTGAATTTCCTCGTGTATCATACTCTGCATATCGCTAGAAGTCTCTGATAAGAAGATCATAAATGGTAGTCGTAGAGATATGGCATAGGCTATGGGTGATCTTTGTAGCCATCTGATACAATCTTTGAATCCAGCAGCCTTTGGATGTGTATCATCCAGAATACCAGTAATATTGTTCCGCTCATCAAACTCTAAGTTAGCTATGTGATCCTAAGAAAGAGATCAGATAAGTTGAATAAGAAATTAATGAATTAAGAAAAGAATAAAAGAAAAATTAAATTAAAAAAATAAACTTTGCTTGCCGAAAGAATAGATTCGCTGACAGTTTCGGCCGACAAAAATGTAGATTCGCTTATAGTTTCGGCAGGCGAAAATGTAATTTCGCGAGCTAAAACATATCAATTTCGCTAACCAAGAGAGATAGTTTCGACTGGGCAAAACTGTACAGACTTATGTTCAAATCCGATGAAACTGAAACTAGGTCGGCGAAACAGTTTGGTTCGCATGGACGGCATAACCTCACAATTTCGCTGAAAAGAGAAGAACTTTAGTTCAGTTTCGCAGGATAAACGGTAGTTTCGCTGGATGAACAGCGAAGAGACCGAAGAGACACAATCAAAAAGACCTAGAATGTGTTACTATTAACAAGTTTCAAAGAATGTCTAAGGTTGGAAACACACATGCGAACCGAAAACAACCAAAACACCTAAACACAATAAAAAATCACTAATCCACAGAAAAAGTTTCGGGAAAAACCTAAAAAGCCTGAAGTTACGAAAGTGCGAAAGTGTGAGAAGGTAATTTCGCAAAATGACATAAATAGCAAATAGTTTCGCATACTGCGAAACTATAGTTTCGTCAGACGAAACAACAGTTTCGCTAGGCGAAGTTGCAATTTTGACAGACGAAATTCAGATCAAAATGACATTGCTTATAATGAGGATGTTAAGAGAAAATGCAATTTTGTCTAGTGAAACACCTAGCGAAAGTATAGTTTCGCTGCAATTTTTTATATATGTAAATAATAGAATGAAAAACAAGGCAAGTATAATAGAGCACAAGATAGATCGGAGATCACATCCTCAAGATAAATATAGCACAAAGATGAAGTAGATCATCGATCAGTAATAAGATCATATTGATAACAGAATCTAATCACAATCTTTGAATGATTTTGAAATTCTTAAACAGATCATGAAGAATTAGATCAAAATATTGATAATTACAATAAAACCCCTTTGATCTATATTGATTGCATATGATTTGTACAAAGTGGAATCCCTAATCAATTGGTCATTCAACCCTTTTCTAACACTAATGACAATTAACCTATTCATAGTCCAGACTAATATTCACTAATTACACTTAACTCCCTAGACTTAGGCTAATTAATGCAAAATTACATATTAAGAATAAAAATTGAAAGATTTGATCTGCCCAAGATACATATAAAATTGATGTGGCTAGTGTGATATGATCCAAGTCGGGTCATACCCAATAACAAGCCTAACAAACACCGAAAGATAACTTATTTGTTGATGAGATCATAACAAATAATAAGTTACACCAATTTAGAAAATTGGATTTTCTAAATAATCACTTTTGTAGATGAACATCATTATATATAATGTAATTTGTTCATGAGGGATTTCTTGTGCATTGTTTAAATTAGTTAAACAATAACAAAAGACTAGTTGTATGTGTTACAAAATTAAATTGGTTTAATTTTACAAAAGGGTGGATTGTAAAAAAAAAAAAAATTTTGAATTGGAGAGGAAAAAAGGGTGCCCATTCGGCCACCCCTTTGTGTCTTGGGAACCTCTTATTTGATGGTTCCAAGCACATGCTATCACTCTCTTGATTCAGATTTTTCATTGACACACTCAACCAAAAACACAACAAAAAGAATCTCCTCTCTCTCTCCCTCTAGTTCACGTTTTTTAAGAACAATTTTCAGCTTGAAAACTCAGGTTCAAGGCTGAAAATTAAACAAGAAAGAGAGAACTACACTTGGTGTTCGAAGCCTAGCAAAAGGGAGTTGTTTGTTCAAGCTTGGGGTATCACTCCTTGAGGTTTTCTAGCTTGAAAACTCAGCCACAAAGTCACATTCCACAGCTCTCACTTCGGTTTTGAAGGAAGCTACAAAAGGTTGTATTCACTTCTTACCTTTTATGTTCTTTTGTATGTATTGTGTATAAAGATCCATGGGTTGGGGTTCCTTGTTAAATGGGTTTAACAAATATATTATTAACATGTTTTTTTAAATCCGCTGCGTTTTATTATATATATATAATCTATGTTATATGTGCTTTGATAAACATGTTGGAACCCCTACAATGGCATCAAGAGCCACTTATACATGTGCATACTTTTTTTTCATTCACTAGTTCACGTTTTTTGGGTGCTTAACACCTCAAATCCGTGAGTTAGTAGGCTGTTTTGTGCCCCCCTTTTTTTTATTGATGTTTTAAAGATCTTTCCTTATGCATATATGATCTTTAAATCTTGATCATTTGTTTGTTTGTTTGGACTAAACCCATGTGTTCTTGGTTAATGTTGGCCAAGAAAATGGGTTAATATGGGGCTGCCAAAACCGTGCCTTTTGTTTAGTGTTATTGGTTGTTTGTTGTTTATGCATAACAAAGCCTTGACCATATGGATTGTTTGATTGATTGGTTATCTAGTTATATTCATTTGGGCATGTAATTATTTAATTTAAGTTTCAAGTTTTGTTTTGTAATCTATTCATTCAAATGGTTTGTAATAAATAGATTAGGAGTTTTTTTCTTTGCTAGAAAGATGTATTAGGATACATATTTTGTAAAGGATGCTCAAGATCAAGACTTGATGAAAAGATAAAACAAAGAGGATGCTTGAAGATATGGATTCAAGTGGGAGTCCCTTTGGTCATCCATGTGTCATGTTTCTTAACCCTTAGGACAAGACCATTTGACACACTTGTTTTGGCTAAACAAGTGTGCTCAACTTAGTATGCTTTGTTATGCATATTGAATGTTTTGTTTAATGTTTGGTTGAATGCATTTGATGATGTTTGTTTTGATTATTTGGATGTGATTTACAACCGTCAACTAAAACAAACTATTAACATATAATTGGTTCTCAAATCATTAAGCATATATAGAATGGTTCTAACAAAAGAGTTAATGGTTTGTAAAATAAAAGGGGTTTTATTTAAAAGAACCAATAGGGTACCATATGGTTGAATGCATACAATCATATGGTACATAGATTTTTTCTTAACAAGAATTATGAAATTGTATATCCCTTTTATAAAAACAAGTTAAGCACCATCTTTTACACAACACTTAGGTTACTTGCAAACTCTTAGTGGGATAAAGGTCACCTAACCACTTTGAGGGAACTTGTGACTTGAGGTGAGAATACCATGTTTGTGGGATAAAAGGTCACCTAACCACTCATGTAGTAAACTCACACGTGTGTGTAAGTAGGACGACTTGATTTATAAAATATATTGAATGGATCACCTAAAATGTGTTTTATAAAAGGTGTTGATGGGTAAACATGCCGTTATAAACATAAGATGTTCAAACGATCCCATACCACTAGAAGTTGCAATAGGTTGCAATTGTCATTTATGACTACCTTGTTTGTTTAAATAATGGGATAAAGGTCACCTAACCAATATTTAAATATAACGTTGGATTCTAAAATTTTGTTTATTAATAAGTCTATGAGACAAAGGGGGTATTAATAAATGAAATATAATTATATCAACGATTTCTAAAATGGAACTTTGTAAAATCTTGTAGATGGCCGACCACAACAATGCTAATAATGATGTACCAAACCAAAGCAACCAATCCTTAAGGGCGATTCTTCAAAGGGATCGTCTAACGCCTAACAACTTCATGGATTGGTACCGCAACTTGAGAATTGTTCTCAAGCAAGAGAAGCGGGCCTACATCCTTGATGATCCCATCCCCGATGAACCTAACGAGGAGGATATGGAGGCCTATAATGATTGGGTGAAGTATGTGGAAGACTCCGTCCAAGTCTCTTGCCTTATGTTGGCAAGTATGACACCCGAACTCCAAAAGGAGTATGAGGTCCATGGAGCCTATGACATGATCACTCAGTTGCGGGAAACGTTCCAGCAACAAGCAAGAGTGGAGCGCTTTGAAATGGTTCGAGCGCTTCATGCATGTCGGATGGAGGAATCCCAATCAGTTTCATCTTATGTTCTTAAGATGAAAAGCCACATCGACCGCCTTCAAAGGCTAAATTGTCCTGTCTCAAAAGAGTTAGCCACGGATTTGATCCTTAATGGCCTAACTAAAAGGTTTGAGGCATTCGTCATGAATTACAACATGAACGGATGGGACAAGAGCATCAATGAACTTCATTCGATGCTCAAATCAGCTGAGGCGGGAATGGGTAAAAGGGTTTTACCCGTTCTCACCATTAATGAAGGTGGAAGAAGGAAAAGGTCTCTACTTCCTCTTAAGGCAAATGTTGCCAAAGGAAAGGGGCACACCAAAGGAAAGGGGAAGATGGTTGTTAGGCCGGAACCTCCGAAGCCCAAGGAGAAGAAGCAAAAGGTTGCTGTAAACGACCCATGCTTCAAATGTGGTGAGATAGGACATTGGATGAGAAATTGTCCAGTCTATCTCAAAGAGTTGAGAGAGAAGAGGGATGCGGGGCAAACCTCAGGTATAATTTATATGATACATGTTGAGCTAAATGTTATTTCTTCTAACACATGGGTATTAGATACCGGATGTGGAACTCACATTTGCAATTTGTTGCAGGGGTTCAAAAGAAATGAACATTATGCAAAAGGGGAAATAAGTCTCTTCATGGGCAACAGCGCAAAGGTACACGTGGAAGCCCAAGGAGACTACATTTTGAAGCTTCCAAGTGGTTTGGAAGTTATTTTATGTAATGTATTATATGCTCCTAGTTTGACTAGGAGCATAATTTCTGTTTCCCGTTTAAGACAATATGATTATGATTTCAAGTTTGTTGACAATGATATTCATGTTTCTTTAAATCATGTATTTTATTTTAAGGCTATACCTTGTAATGGTATTTATGAATTGGTTCATGAAAACACAACATATGATAGCTCAATATACCAAGCAACCACCAAAAGACTCAAACAAGATTTGAGTGATACCTATCTTTGGCATTGTCGTCTTGGTCATATAAACAAGAAACGTATACAAACACTACAAAAGAATGGTCTTTTAAACACAAATGAATGTGATTCATTTGATGTATGTGAATCTTGTTTACAAGGAAAAATGACTAAGGCACCCTTTAGTGGAACTAATGAAAGGGCAAAAGATTTATTAGGTATCATACATTCGGATGTATGTGGTCCTTTTAAACCAATGACTAGGAACGGTGAAAGATACTTCATTACCTTTACCGACGATCATAGTCGCTATGGATATGTGTATTATTAAAACACAAAAATGAAGCTTTTGAAATGTTCAAAATCTTCAAGAATGAAGTAGAAAATCAACTCAACAAATCAATTAAGGTTCTCCGCACCGATAGAGGTGGTGAGTACTTAAGTGATGTTTTTCAAGATCATCTTAAGAGTTGTGGGATCGTCTCACAACTCACTCCGCCTGGAACACCACAACATAACGGTGTATCTGAGAGGAGAAATCGAACCTTATTGGATATGGTTCGATCTATGATGGCTTGAAGCACATTGCCTCTATCATTTTGGGGTTTCGCTTTGCTCTCCGCGGCCCGTATTCTGAATATGGCCCCAACCAAAAAGGTGGAAAAGACACCTTTTGAGATATGGCATGGAAGAGTTCCATCCCTATCATACTTAAGGGTCTGGGGTTGTGAGGCTTATGTAAAGACTCCCACCCCAAACAAATTAGATGTCCGATCCACCAAGTGTATCTTTGTTGGATATCCTAGAGATTCTATGGGATATTATTTCTATGATCCACTGGAACAAAAGGTGTTTGTTGCCAGAAAGGGTGAGTTCTTAGAAACAAAGTTCCTTATGGAAGGAACTAGTAGTAGAACAGTGGATCTTGAGGAGGATCAAGAACCACAGCCCGATACACGTTTGATTGAAACTAGCACTCAACATGAGGATGTTGAGGATGATCAAGGGTTGATCAATACACACAAAACGTTCGCAGAAGTGGTAAAACTAGTAATCCACCTGAAAGATACGGATTTTTCATGGATGGATGCTATGTGGTAGATTCAGATGAACCAACCACATATCATGATGCAATGTCCAATTTGGATTGTAACAAATGGCTTGAAGCCATGAACGCTGAGATGCAATCCATGTATGACAATCAAGTTTGGGAACTTGTTGCGCCACCTCTTAATTCCAAAGTAGTTGGATGTAAGTGGGTTTTCAAGAAGAAAACCGACATGCATGGAAACTTGGATACTTACAAAGCTAGACTTGTAGCAAAGGGTTTCACTCAAACTCAAGGGGTTGATTATGATGAAACCTTCTCACCTGTTGCAATGCTTAAGTCTATAAGGATATTGTTTACCATAGCAGCTCATTATGATTATGAGATTTGGCAAATGGATGTCAAAACCGCTTCCTAAATGGATATCTTGAGGAAGATGTCTATATGGTTCAGCCTGAAGGTTTTGTTGATCCAAAACATCCTAACAAAGTATGCAAGTTAAAGAAATCAATCTATGGATTGAAACAAGCATCGAGAAGTTGGAATCACCGTTTTGATGATGAAGTAAAGAAATTTGGCTTCATCAAAAACGCTGACGAGGCTTGTGTGTATAAAAAGGCTAGTGGGAGCGCAATAACCTTCCTAGTATTGTATGTTGATGACATACTACTATTTGGAAATGACATTCCAACCATGGAAGGTGTAAAAACCTGGCTTGGAAGTTGTTTTTCAATCAAGGATCTTGGTGAAGCCGCCTATATTCTGGGAATAAAGATCTATAGGGATAGATCAAGGCGGCTGATTGGTTTGAATCAAAGTGCATACATTGACAAAATCTTGAAAAGGTTCAAGATGGAAAACTCTAAGAAAGGTACTGTACCTATTCAAAGAGGGACAGTATTGAGTACAACTCAATGTCCAAACTCCAAGGAGGAGCAAAATAGGATGAAGGCAATCCCATATGCATCTGCTATAGGATCCATAATGTATGCAATGATATGCACTCGACCGGACGTATCATGCGCCTTAAGCATGACAAGTAGATACCAGCAAAATCCTGGAGATAGTCATTGGATGGCTGTCAAAAACATTCTGAAGTACCTAAGGAGGACTAAGGAAATGTTCTTGATCTACGGGTCTGGTGAAGAGGAACTCGTGGTAAGAGGTTACACGGATGCGAGTTTCCAAACCGATCGAGATGATTCACGGTCTCAATCGGGGTACATTTTTATTCTAAATGGGGGAGCTGTTTCTTGGAAAAGCTCAAAGCAAGAAGTCGTAGCATTGTCCACTACAGAGTCAGAATACGTCGCCGCTTCAATGGCAGCACAGGAAGCTGCATGGCTGAAGAAATTCATAGCCGATCTAGGGGTAGTCCCTTCCATTCAGGATCCCCTAGAGATCTTTTGTGACAACGAGGGTGCGATTGCTCAAATCAGGGAACCTCGTGCTCATCAAAAGACTCGGCACATTGAACGGAGATTCAACTACATAAGGGATGAAGTTGAAAAAGGAAAGATATGTATTCGCAAAGTCCACACTGATAAAAACGTTGCGGATCCACTCACAAAGCTCCTTGAAAAGGCAAAGCATGAGGGTCATGTTTGTGCCATGGGACTTAGATATTCCAGTGACTGGGTTTGATGTCGAGTTTTGTATTTGCATATTGGAACTTATGTTATTTGACTTATTTATATGGTTATTATTTTCATTTGTTCTTCTTTTAGCATGTTTAAATCCGTGAATAAATAAGTTATTCTAAACGTCCGTAGTCGATCATACTTGTGGGAACAACTATGAATGTAAGACTATAATGAACTTGGATTGGTTGATGTTCATAAGATATGAATATAGAGCAAGAGGTTGTTACCAAGGTTCATTGATATCTATGGGATATAGATATTGGACTGACCTGCACTCAATTATTTCTGCATGGAATCTTTGTGATTAGTCATAAGAGATATTGAGTAAAGGCGAATATCATTATATCCTCAGACCTGAGATACATATTGGATCTTGATATCACCAAGTATTGTACTTTGACTTAGTTCTTTGCTGTTCTGAAATATGGGCAGTACATAAGACTGAGTTCAGGTATGATACGAAGTGATTGTGAGAGACGTATGTAGTCAAGATGGGATTTGTTCCTCTTATTCGTTGAGAGTTAGATGTCTAAGGCCTATTAAAGTTAAATCATTAGAGAATGACAATTCTGTGTCTCTTGGATTTAACATGACATCTGAACAAAAGGATAAATGATTAGTTCACCTAAAACATATTCAAGTAAGGTACTTGAAAAGGATGATGTTATTGAATGGCACTTAGTCATATACATTAGGGGTAGCAAACCGTTGCTAGGCGTTATTTGCTGCTTGCATCAATCTTCTATGAATCTTGTGCAAGTGGGAGATTGAAAGATTTGATCTGCCCAAGATACATATAAAATTGATGTGGCTAGTGTGACATGATCCAAGTCGGGTCATACTCAATAACAAGCCTAACAAACACCGAAAGATAACTTATTTGTTGATGAGATCATAACAAATAATAAGTTACACCAATTTAGAAAATTGGATTTTCTAAATAATCACTTTTGTAGATGAACATCATTATATATAATGTAATTTGTTCATGAGGGATTTCTTGTGCATTGTTTAAATTAGTTAAACAATAACAAAAGACTAGTTGTATGTGTTATGAAATTAAATTGGTTTAATTTTACAAAAGGGTGGATTGTATAAAAAAAAATTTTGAATTGGAGAGGGAAAAAAAGGGTGCCCATTCGGCCGCCCCTTTGTGTCTTGGGAACCTCTTATTTGATGGTTCCAAGCACATGCTATCACTCTCTTGATTCAGATTTTTCATTCACACACTCAACCAAAACACAACAAAAAGAATCTCCTCTCTCTCTCCCTCTAGTTCACGTTTTTTAAGAACAATTTTCAGCTTGAAAACTCAGGTTCAAGGCTGAAAATAAACAAGAAAGAGAGAACTACACTTGGTGTTCGAAGCCTAGCAAAAGGGAGTTGTTTGTTCAAGCTTGGGGTATCACTCCTTGAGGTTTTCTAGCTTGAAAACTCAGCCACAAAGTCACATTCCACAGCTCTCACTTCGGTTTTGAAGGAAGCTACAAAAGGTTGTATTCACTTCTTACCTTTTATGTTCTTTTGTATGTATTGTGTATAAAGATCCATGGGTTGGGGTTCCTTGTTAAATGGGTTTAACAAATATTATTAACATGTTTTTTTAAATCCGCTGCGTTTTATTATATATATAATCTATGTTATATGTGCTTTGATAAACATGTTGGAACCCCTACAATGGCATCAAGAGCCACTTATACATGTGCATACTTTTTTTTCATTCACTAGTTCACGTTTTTTGGGTGCTTAACACCTCAAATCCGTGAGTTAGTAGGCTGTTTTGTGCCCCCCTTTTTTTTATTGATGTTTTAAAGATCTTTCCTTATGCATATTATGATCTTTAAAATCTTGATCATTTGTTTGTTTGTTTGGACTAAACCCATGTGTTCTTGGTTAATGTTGGCCAAGAAAATGGGTTAATATGGGGCTGCCAAAACCGTGCCTTTTGTTTAGTGTTATTGGTGTTTGTTGTTTATGCATAACAAAGCCTTGACCATATGGATTGTTTGATTGATTGGTTATCTAGTTATATTCATTTGGGCATGTAATTATTTAATTTAAGTTTCAAGTTTTGTTTTGTAATCTATTCATTCAAATGGTTTGTAATAAATAGATTAGGAGTTTTTTTCTTTGCTAGAAAGATGTATTAGGATACATATTTTGTAAAGGATGCTCAAGATCAAGACTTGATGAAAAGATAAAACAAAGAGGATGCTTGAAGATATGGATTCAAGTGGGAGTCCCTTTGGTCATCCATGTGTCATGTTTCTTAACCCTTAGGACAAGACCATTTGACACACTTGTTTTGGCTAAACAAGTGTGCTCAACTTAGTATGCTTTGTTATGCATATTTGAATGTTTTGTTTAATGTTTGGTTGAATGCATTTGATGATGTTTGTTTTGATTATTTGGATGTGATTTACAACCGTCAACTAAAACAAACTATTAACATAAATTGGTTCTCAAATCATTAAGCATATATAGAATGGTTCTAACAAAAGAGTTAATGGTTTGTAAAATAAAAGGGGTTTTATTTAAAAGAACCAATAGGGTACCATATGGTTGAATGCATACAATCATATGGTACATAGATTTTTCTAACAAGAATTATGAAATTGTATATCCCTTTTATAAAAACAAGTTAAGCACCATCCTTTTACACAACACTTAGGTTACTTGCAAACTCTTAGTGGGATAAAGGTCACCTAACCACTTTGAGGGAACTTGTGACTTGAGGTGAGAATACCATGTTTGTGGGATAAAGGTCACCTAACCACTCATGTAGTAAACTCACACGTGTGTGTAAGTAGGACGACTTGATTTATAAAATATATTGAATGGATCACCTAAAATGTGTTTTATAAAAGGTGTTGATGGGTAAACATGCCGTTATAAACATAAGATGTTCAAACGATCCCATACCACTAGAAGTTGCAATAGGTTGCAATTGTCATTTATGACTACCTTGTTTGTTTAAATAATGGGATAAAGGTCACCTAACCAATATTTAAATATAACGTTGGATTCTAAAATTTTGTTTATTAATAAGTCTATGAGACAAAAGGGGTATTAATAAATGAAATATAATTATATCAACGATTTCTAAAATGGAACTTTGTAAAATCTTGTAGATGGCCGACCACAACAATGCTAATAATGATGTACCAAACCAAAGCAACCAATCCTTAGGGCGATTCTTCAAAGGGATCGTCTAACGCCTAACAACTTCATGGATTGGTACCGCAACTTGAGAATTGTTCTCAAGCAAGAGAAGCGGGCCTACATCCTTGATGATCCCATCCCCGATGAACCTAACGAGGAGGATATGGAGGCCTATAATGATTGGTGAAGTATGTGGAAGACTCCGTCCAAGTCTCTTGCCTTATGTTGGCAAGTATGACACCCGAACTCCAAAAGGAGTATGAGCTCCATGGAGCCTATGACATGATCACTCAGTTGCGGGAAACGTTCCAGCAACAAGCAAGAGTGGAGCGCTTTGAAACGGTTCGAGCGCTTCATGCATGTCGGATGGAGGAATCCCAATCAGTTTCATCTTATGTTCTTAAGATGAAAAGCCACATCGACCGCCTTCAAAGGCTAAATTGTCCTGTCTCAAAAGAGTTAGCCACGGATTTGATCCTTAATGGCCTAACTAAAAGGTTTGAGGCATTCGTCATGAATTACAACATGAACGGATGGGACAAGAGCATAAATGAACTTCATTCGATGCTCAAATCAGCTGAGGCGGGAATGGGTAAAAGGGTTTTACCCGTTCTCACCATTAATGAAGGTGGAAGAAGGAAAAGGTCTCTACCTCCTCTTAAGGCAAATGTTGCCAAAGGAAAGGGGCACACCAAAGGAAAGGGGAAGATGGTTGTTAGGCCGGAACCTCCGAAGCCCAAGGAGAAGAAGCAAAAGGTTGCTGTAAACGACCCATGCTTCAAATGTGGTGAGATAGGACATTGGATGAGAAATTGTCCAGTCTATCTCCAAGAGTTGAGAGAGAAGAGGGATGCGGGACAAACCTCAGGTATAATTTATATGATACATGTTGAGCTAAATGTTATTTCTTCTAACACATGGGTATTAGATACCGGATGTGGAACTCACATTTGCAATTTGTTGCAGGGGTTCAAAAGAAATGAACATTATGCAAAAGGGGAAATAAGTCTCTTCATGGGCAACAGCGCAAAGGTACACGTGGAAGCCCAAGGAGACTACATTTTGAAGCTTCCAAGTGGTTTGGAAGTTATTTTATGTAATGTATTATATGCTCCTAGTTTGACTAGGAGCATAATTTCTGTTTCCCGTTTAAGACAATATGATTATGATTTCAAGTTTGTTGACAATGATATTCATGTTTCTTTAAATCATGTATTTTATTTTAAGGCTATACCTTGTAATGGTATTTATGAATTGGTTCATGAAAACACAACATATGATAGCTCAATATACCAAGCAACCACCAAAAGACTCAAACAAGATTTGAGTGATACCTATCTTTGGCATTGTCGTCTTGGTCATATAAACAAGAAACGTATACAAACACTACAAAAGAATGGTCTTTTAAACACAAATGAATGTGATTCATTTGATGTATGTGAATCTTGTTTACAAGGAAAAATGACTAAGGCACCCTTTAGTGGAACTAATGAAAGGGCAAAAGATTTATTAGGTATCATACATTCGGATGTATGTGGTCCTTTTAAACCAATGACTAGGAACGGTGAAAGATACTTCATTACCTTTACCGACGATCATAGTCGCTATGGATATGTGTATTTATTAAAACACAAAAATGAAGCTTTTGAAATGTTCAAAATCTTCAAGAATGAAGTAGAAAATCAACTCAACAAATCAATTAAGGTTCTCCGCACCGATAGAGGTGGTGAGTACTTAAGTGATGTTTTTCAAGATCATCTTAAGAGTTGTGGGATCGTCTCACAACTCACTCCGCCTGGAACACCACAACATAACGGTGTATCTGAGAGGAGAAATCGAACCTTATTGGATATGGTTCGATCTATGATGGCTAGAAGCACATTGCCTCTATCATTTTGGGGTTTCGCTTTGCTCTCCGCGGCCCGTATTCTGAATATGGCCCCAACCAAAAAGGTGGAAAAGACACCTTTTGAGATATGGCATGGAAGAGTTCCATCCCTATCATACTTAAGGGTCTGGGGTTGTGAGGCTTATGTAAAGACTCCCACCCCAAACAAATTAGATGTCCGATCCACCAAGTGTATCTTTGTTGGATATCCTAGAGATTCTATGGGATATTATTTCTATGATCCACTGGAACAAAAGGTGTTTGTTGCCAGAAAGGGTGAGTTCTTAGAAACAAAGTTCCTTATGGAAGGAACTAGTAGTAGAACAGTGGATCTTGAGGAGGATCAAGAACCACAGCCCGATACACGTTTGATTGAAACTAGCACTCAACATGAGGATGTTGAGGATGATCAAGGGTTGATCAATACACACAAAACGTTCGCAGAAGTGGTAAAACTAGTAATCCACCTGAAAGATACGGATTTTTCATGGATGGATGCTATGTGGTAGATTCAGATGAACCAACCACATATCATGATGCAATGTCCAATTTGGATTGTAACAAATGGCTTGAAGCCATGAACGCTGAGATGCAATCCATGTATGACAATCAAGTTTGGGAACTTGTTGCGCCACCTCTTAATTCCAAAGTAGTTGGATGTAAGTGGGTTTTCAAGAAGAAAACCGACATGCATGGAAACTTGGATACTTACAAAGCTAGACTTGTAGCAAAGGGTTTCACTCAAACTCAAGGGGTTGATTATGATGAAACCTTCTCACCTGTTGCAATGCTTAAGTCTATAAGGATATTGTTTGCCATAGCAGCTCATTATGATTATGAGATTTGGCAAATGGATGTCAAAACCGCTTTCCTAAATGGATATCTTGAGGAAGATGTCTATATGGTTCAGCCTGAAGGTTTTGTTGATCCAAAACATCCTAACAAAGTATGCAAGTTAAAGAAATCAATCTATGGATTGAAACAAGCATCGAGAAGTTGGAATCACCGTTTTGATGATGAAGTAAAGAAATTTGGCTTCATCAAAAACGCTGACGAGGCTTGTGTGTATAAAAGGCTAGTGGGAGCGCAATAACCTTCCTAGTATTGTATGTTGATGACATACTACTATTTGGAAATGACATTCCAACCATGGAAGGTGTAAAAACCTGGCTTGGAAGTTGTTTTTCATCAAGGATCTTGGTGAAGCCGCCTATATTCTGGGAATAAAGATCTATAGGGATAGATCAAGGCGGCTGATTGGTTTGAATCAAAGTGCATACATTGACAAAATCTTGAAAAGGTTCAAGATGGAAAACTCTAAGAAAGGTACTGTACCTATTCAAAGAGGGACAATATTGAGTACAACTCAATGTCCAACTCCAAGGAGGAGCAAAATAGGATGAAGGCAATCCCATATGCATCTGCTATAGGATCCATCATGTATGCAATGATATGCACTCGACCGGACGTATCATGCGCCTTAAGCATGACAAGTAGATACCAGCAAAATCCTGGAGATAGTCATTGGATGGCTGTCAAAAACATTCTGAAGTACCTAAGGAGGACTAAGGAATGTTCTTGATCTACGGGTCTGGTGAAGAGGAACTCGTTGTAAGAGGTTACACGGATGCGAGTTTCCAAACCGATCGAGATGATTCACGGTCTCAATCGGGGTACATTTTTATTCTAAATGGGGGAGCTGTTTCTTGGAAAAGCTCAAAGCAAGAAGTCGTAGCATTGTCCACTACAGAGTCAGAATACGTCGCCGCTTCAATGGCAGCACAGGAAGCTGCATGGCTGAAGAAATTCATAGCCGATCTAGGGGTAGTCCCTTCCATTCAGGATCCCCTAGAGATCTTTTGTGACAACGAGGGTGCGATTGCTCAAATCAGGGAACCTCGTGCTCATCAAAAGACTCGGCACATTGAACGGAGATTCAACTACATAAGGGATGAAGTTGAAAAAGGAAAGATATGTATTCGCAAAGTCCACACTGATAAAAACGTTGCGGATCCACTCACAAAGCTCCTTGAAAAGGCAAAGCATGAGGGTCATGTTTGTGCCATGGGACTTAGATATTCCAGTGACTGGGTTTGATGTCGAGTTTTGTATTTGCATATTGGAACTTATGTTATTTGACTTATTTATATGGTTATTATTTTCATTTGTTCTTCTTTTAGCATGTTTAAATCCGTGAATAAATAAGTTATTCTAAACGTCCGTAGTCGATCATACTTGTGGGAACAACTATGAATGTAAGACTATAATGAACTTGGATTGGTTGATGTTCATAAGATATGAATATAGAGCAAGAGGTTGTTACCAAGGTTCATTGATATCTATGGGATATAGATATTGGACTGACCTGCACTCAATTATTTCTGCATGGAATCTTTGTGATTAGTCATAAGAGATATTGAGTAAAGGCGAATATCATTATATCCTCAGACCTGAGATACATATTGGATCTTGATATTCACCAAGTATTGTACTTTGACTTAGTTCTTTGCTGTTCTGAAATATGGGCAGTACATAAGACTGAGTTCAGGTATGATACGAAGTGATTGTGAGAGACGTATGTAGTCAAGATGGGATTTGTTCCTCTTATTCGTTGAGAGTTAGATGTCTAAGGCCTATTAAAGTTAAATCATTAGAGAATGACAATTCTGTGTCTCTTGGATTTAACATGACATCTGAACAAAAGGATAAATGATTAGTTCACCTAAAACATATTCAAGTAAGGTACTTGAAAAGGATGATGTTATTGAATGGCACTTAGTCATATACATTAGGGGTAGCAAACCGTTGCTAGGCGTTATTTGCTGCTTGCATCAATCTTCTATGAATCTTGTGCAAGTGGGAGATTGAAAGATTTGATCTGCCCAAGATACATATAAAATTGATGTGGCTAGTGTGATATGATCCAAGTCGGGTCATACCCAATAACAAGCCTAACAAACACCGAAAGATAACTTATTTGTTGATGAGATCATAACAAATAATAAGTTACACCAATTTAGAAAATTGGATTTTCTAAATAATCACTTTTGTAGATGAACATCATTATATATAATGTAATTTGTTCATGAGGGATTTCTTGTGCATTGTTTAAATTAGTTAAACAATAACAAAAGACTAGTTGTATGTGTTATAAAATTAAATTGGTTTAATTTTACAAAAGGGTGGATTGTAAAAAAAAAAAAAAATTTTGAATTGGAGAGGGAAAAAAGGGTGCCCATTCGGCCGCCCCTTTGTGTCTTGGGAACCTCTTATTTGATGGTTCCAAGCACATGCTATCACTCTCTTGATTCAGATTTTTCATTGACACACTCAACCAAAAACACAACAAAAAGAATCTCTCTCTCTCTCCCTCTAGTTCACGGTTTTTAAGAACAATTTTCAGCTTGAAAACTCAGGTTCAAGGCTGAAAATTAAACAAGAAAGAGAGAACTACACTTGGTGTTCGAAGCCTAGCAAAAGGGAGTTGTTTGTTCAAGCTTGGGGTATCACTCCTTGAGGTTTTCTAGCTTGAAAACTCAGCCACAAAGTCACATTCCACAGCTCTCACTTCGGTTTTGAAGGAAGCTACAAAAGGTTGTATTCACTTCTTACCTTTTATGTTCTTTTGTATGTATTGTGTATAAAGATCCATGGGTTGGGGTTCCTTGTTAAATGGGTTTAACAAATATATTATTAACATGTTTTTTTAAATCCGCTGCGTTTTATTATATATATATAATCTATGTTATATGTGCTTTGATAAACATGTTGGAACCCCTACAAAAATGACTAAAAACAAGATAAAATATATTTTGTTCACACAAAATATATTTATTACAATATAACTCCTAGTCATCTAAATCTTCAATGACTCGTCTCGGTTCCTCGTCTCGAACGTGTCGGGTTTGACTTTTGTTGACTTTGACCGTGACATTGACTTTTGTTGAGTTTCATTGTGTTGATAATTTAGACTATCTTTTACGGCTCCAACAATACTTCCCCTTAGTCTATCATTATCAACGTCTTCAAATGAAATCAGCACCGAGAAGTCAACAATAGAAAGATATTAAAATTGAAACTTTCTGAATCTGATGAGAAAAATTATTCATTTCATAAGCTCCCTCTATTTATGTGCTCCCCCCTTTTTGAATGCAACCTTTGCATGGATATTGGAACAAATTTCCCAAATCTCTAATCTTGAGTGCTTCAGAAGATGTAGGAGGAGAATTCCTAGCTTGGTATCTTCTGCAAACTTAAGGAACAGATTCTCTGATCTGGTACACTGCTCAACTGATGATCGGCCACCACTTAAAGCAAAAATCTAAAACACATTCTCAAACACAATATCGACATTTCTAATTAAATCATTTCATTTTAACAAAATAAACCTGTGTTTATCTGTGTGTGAAAAACAAGCGAACCTGTGTTCGTTTGTACGCATTTTTTGTGAAATGCATGAAAAAGATAAAATTCTAACAGCATAATATGGAAGACCCAAAAGAAATTAAAATGAAATTTTGTTATATTTTTTATTATATATATTTAATATAAAATTTTTTATTATTCATCATTAAATTTTTGTTTTATAACTAAGAAGTGAATCGATCATGAGATCACATCCTCAAGATATACTTTAGCACAAAGATGAAGTTAAACATCAACAAGCAATGAGATCACACTGATAACTGAATCTAATCATAGTCATTGAATGATTTTGACATTCTCAAGCATATCAATAATGATTTTTGATATGTTTGTCCACTTAAACCCATGCCCTATCTTTTTCAACAAGCAGAAGATGATTCATTAAGGTTCGATTAGATAATTTAGAATGCTAGGACCCCACAATCATTTGGCAATAACCCTCACCCAACCTCAGGATTTCTTGAATTTTGTTATGATCTTTATAGAGCAAGGCTTGTGTATTAGTCTGCAAGTGATTATCAACAGAATATTGCATTCTGTGATGAATTTATCGTTTAGATGATTTGACACAACTTAGATCAAGATGATGAGAGCTCCAGGTCTATACTCACGTATAACAAAGGAGATGACCATTTAATCATGTGCCAATGAGAGCTCCAAGTCAGTACTACCATACAGCAGAGGAGATCATCACTCCAGGTCAGTACTACCGTACAACAGAGGAGATAAGCACAGACACAAGACACATAAATACACCAATCAAGGCACAAAGATATGGCTTATATGATTTGTATCATGGTGGGTGAAAGATCAATTCTCAATCCAGTTTTTGTCGGGACTCAGTTTTTGTGCAGGCCAAAAAAGATTGTGTAAATCCAGACGTCCTTAAGCATATATTTTAATTTAAATCATGATGCTGCGGTCTACTTTATTCTTCAGGCTGAGTCTACCAAGTATATCATTAAAAAATCTATTTATTTTTCTATTATTTGAAATTTAAAATTAAGATGTAAATCAGATAACAGCATCAATTACTATCATTTCTCATTTTATGTACGCAAGTCATGCAAAAACAAGCATTTCAAGAAGATATACAATCATTTCTCAATCATCTCGAATCAAGAATCAAGTTCGCAGTTCTCTTTTCATTTTTATGTACTTATACTCTCCCCTAAATTTATATTTTTGCAAATTTTTTTTTATTTTTTTTATTTTTTATTTTTTTATTTTTTAAATTTATAAAATTGTACAAAAATAAAAATTGATCAAAGAAGGTCTTCCAAACTACACTAATTATCAAGATAAGAAATGAATTATCAAGAAATATGTAGTGACTGTGAAGTGAGAACTGTGATAATGCAGATAAAATCTAGATTGTGGATATAATACCATGACCATAACCTGTTTGTTCCACCTCAAATTTGAATTATTAACAATCCCTGTCAGTAAACCGGATTACTAACAATCCTCCTGAATTGTTCCTGCACTCATTAACAAATTAGTTTGAAAGGGGAACCCAGGCCATCATAGTCCTGCAAGTTCCATTTTCATCGATATAAGAAACCTGCTTTTGCACACAACTGTTTAAACAATCAGGGATATCTGTATCATTCTTTTTAATTTTCCAAATTTGTTTCAGTTTAATTAATTTGGATTTGAAAGAATTATATTTGGAAATCATTTTCTCTTTAAGACCAGATTGAAAATAATTTGGTTTTGAACCTTTGGTCATTTTCTTCTTTGAATCATATGAAACCGGCTTCACATGAAAAGGTTTGGATGGAGGGTTTTTCATCCAACTATTCAAAGATGTGTGTTTTTTACCTCTTGATCCAGAGAAGCAACACGTGTTGCCTTTACTGTATGGAATATTCTTTGTAGATTGTGATCCTGAGAAGCAATTCGGTTTGCCTTTACCATCCGAAACAAGTCTTTGAAGGCACTTCTTTACCACATGACCTTCTTTTCCACACTCAAAACAAGCCTTGAAAGGTTTTTGATTCTTTGTAGTCCCATGTTGTGCAGGTGGTGATGAGGATTGCTTTGAGCTTGTAGCAGGTTCTTGCTTTTTCTGATGTTTCCCATGCTGAACAGGAATGAGATCTTCACTGTTTGACTGGGTTGTTTTGTAGTTGGAGACGAGATCCTTATTGGTCTTGATTCAGCTTTTGGAAGCGTTGAGACTTGACAATTTTAGGTGATATCTTAATCTGTAAGGAACCAACACGCTCCTCTGTGTTTGATTCATCATCTGAGCTTATCCAGTCTCGTATACACAGATCTACTTCCAGGATCTTGATTGGCACCTCCTATTGTGTCGGCTTCTATTATAGGGTTCTGATTGCTTGTTGATTCAACCACTGTTCCTTCTTTGACAAACCTAACATGAACAAACGAAGGAATGTTACCTGTTTTGAATTTGTTGAAGAAATTTGAAGAAGCAACTGATATTGGTGTTGGAGCATCAGAAGTGGAATCATTATTAATCTCCTTATCAGACCCTTGCCTCAGGAATCCCAAACCTACAGGAGAATCCTGCACATCACTAACCTCTTTAAGATTAACGTTGCTTAAACTTGCATTTAAACTATTAGTTTTTGTAGTTTCAATCAAATCATTAGATGGATGAGGTTGAGGCATAGGAGAGTAACAATGGATGCTAGGAGGAGGATAGACATATGGATTTTCACCACAACCACTCCCGTTTTAATCCTAGCTCCCTTCTGTTTACACAGTAGCTCTTCTTGTTTCATTCCGGATATGGTCCATCTATCAAGCTTTGTTTTATGCTTGCTTGTTTCAAATTTAGCCATAGTGAATCTTTCATTTAAAAGATTAATTTCAACATTTCTTTCAAGAAGAGTTCTTTTAAATGATTATTTTCTTTTAAGCTTCATTTAATTTTATGAAATACTTGGCTTCATTCTTTCTAAGTTCTGCGTTTATGGTGGTTAACTCCTTTTGGTTATCTCAAAGTAACCTATTAGCTTTATACACACCAAAGAAATGAATTTTACAACCAGAAGAACACATATCCTGAACTGTCTCGTATGGAAGATCCAGGATGACTCTTTCATTAGTAAGAGCCTTCTCACAGTTGCAAACTCTGATATTTTGCTTCCATTTATCTTCCTTCTCAGCATCACAAACTTTAGCATTCAACTCAGCTCCACCTTTACCCATTGATGTCTGCTTAAGATCCTTTTGTACCTCTTCAGTTCCAGGTTTCGGTAAATCATCCGAATTGGTGCCAGAATCTAATCTCTCTTCTGGTTTCTCTTTGGAGTTTGAAGTGATCTTTGGAGTTAGATATGTTGCATCATAGTACTCATGACGTTTGATATCCAACTTCATTTCTTTTAGTTTGTTGATCACCTCCATTGGTTTGTAATCCCAAAAACCTCTATCTCTTTTAATCGACTTGCCGTGTGAGCTCCATTCTGATGGGAGGGAATCAAGCAATCGTAGAATTTGTTCATGATTCCCAACTGGGCATCAAACTTCTTCAGATTACTTGCAACCAACAGAAAATGATCAACAAAATCAGACATCGTTTCATTCTTTAAAGCTGCAAAATTATCAAACCGACATTGTGCAATTGTGAGATCATCAGATTCGAAGGATTTAATCAGTTTTGCAAAAGCCATTTTTTGTTTAGTTTATTGCAATTAACCCTCCCAAAAGTATTTTTCCCAATAATTATAAAATAATTCTCCCCCTGGAAAAATAGTATTTGTCTAGTTTCACTGAAGAAAAAATGATAATTTCGCCGAAATTATAATTTTGCTGAGCTAGTTTCTCTATGAACTCTAGTTTCGCTGTGAACTCTAGTTTCGCTGAGCCGACAGTAGTTTTGCTGACAATATCGGTAGCAGTTTAGCTAGCCGAATGTCACAAATGGCTTAGGTTTGCTGATAAGTTTGCACGAAACAAGCTTGAACTTTCGTTCAATGATAATTTCGGCAACAATTTCGCTTGTAAATCACCCACAATCACTATTGAACTTTCGTTTAATGAAACCAGTTTTGTTGAGATGCTGAAATTAACTACAAAGTGTAAAACACTTGTAGTTTTATTGAAAGAACAGGCAGTTTCGCTAGAAGAACTCATAGTTTCGCTGGACGAAGCTGAAAAGCTTTTTCAACACGAAATCAATCTGAAATCGCCCAAATCTCAATGGTTTTGAAATTTGATGATTAACAGAGCTTTCCCAACCAATAACAAGCAAATATCAATCAATTTCCATATCAATAACACTCAAATTTGATCCGAAATTGATGAAAACTTGATATTGAACAAAAAACAACCAAAACATCAAATTCTCTCTCTAAAAATCTTCAAATCTTCAGTGAATTTGATCCAAAATGGCTTTGATACCAAATTGTACTCCAGGATAGACGAACTTGAATCAAATCATGAAGAATTATTTCAAAATAATGATAATCACAGTAAAACCCCTTGATCTATATTTATTGCATATGATTTGTATAAAGTGGAATCCCCAATCAATTGGCCATTCAACCCTTTTCTTGTGAAGTCGGCTGGATTGGTAAACATCCGAGCATGTTCTTGACGGAAGGATAATAAAAGCAAACACCAAGAGACAATCAATAACATGAACTATAAAAATTGGTTTCATTGAGAAAACCTAACGATTACAAGCTCGTTACAACATAAAAATCAAGACCCTTGGCAAGGGAAGATCGAGCATGATCTCCCCTCTCATACGGCAGCACCTAGGCTCCAGGCAGACTCCTCTCATATCCTTAAACTCTCTACACATCGAAACTGGTATATATAGGCCTCAGCCTATATTAGATATGACTCGGCCCATTCGTGCGATTGGACCATGCGTATGGTTCAATCTTACGACTAGACCATGCGTATGGTTCAATCGTGCGACTGGACCATACTTATGGTTCAGTCTTACGAATGTCCCAATCGCATCTCTCAGTCGCACGACTGGCCCATTAGCAAGGCTCAGTCGTACGGCTGAGTCTCGTTTGCATATGCTCCTACAAATGACCCAGTTTCATGTGTTTACAATATATCAGGTGTATTACATTAAGCCTAGACTATTCGACAAGCGACGGATACACTATATATGACTATATATGCTCCAACAAATTCCCCCTTGGACGTTGCTTACGAATAGTAGATAACACCTCTTACAATCTTCAGTCAATCTTTGCTCCGGTTTCCAATAGAATCAAACGAAAAACCATATAAGCCAATGTTGTTGATCTGTCAGGTTGCTACAGTATCCCTAAAAATGAATTTAGGCACAACAGCTTTCGTTTAGTTTGTAGAAAACCATCACAGCAGCAAGATTCCCCATATGACTGATTTTTCCAGATAATGACATGAACAGTTTTCCAATTGCTTCAATATTCACACAAGTTAACCTGATTAACATTAACACCTGCAGAAATTCCCCCTCACATTTCCGCATATCTCATATATAAACGTTGTGCTCTCTTAGCGTCTTCATGCGGTGTATTGGGCAAAAGGTAGAAGGTTCTAATCCACAGCTAACAATCTCAAACAAATCAGCATGCATGAAGATTCATCATCAGAAACCTACTCACATCATCACTTTCTGATTACGTCTTCAATTTCTCTATACATGGATTCCCCCTAAAAATGAGAATCCTCTCTGTGCGGATAAATATAACTTGATTGGCAGATAAGTAGTTATATGCTCCTGACTACCCCACAAAATCAACACCGATTGCTGACATCCTCTCTTCTCTCTTTTGTGTTCCAATTACATTCACCTATTCTGGAAGTCCGATGAATAATGTGGTATACATCGAACTTATTTGACAAAAGAACCTCAGGGTGAATCTGCTTTGCTCATCCTCAAATCTGTGCAAGAAGCAGTTCCAGACTCGTTTTTTTTGTCCGGTACAAATGCGGACGAGTCAATACGGATGGCTCATTCGTGTGATTGAACATACGACTGGTCCAGTCGCACGAATGGTCCATTAGCATGGTCCAGTCATACGAATGGTCCATTATCATGGTCCAGTCGTACAAATGGTCCATTCGCATGGCGCAGTCGCATGAACGACTCTACACGTAGATTTTCAGATCTGCAGCCGCCAGGGCTGCCCAAAAGCCGAATCTGACGAATTTTACATGAACCGAAACAAAATAGGCATCATCAAATTCAAAAGGGTGATCAGAACGTGGTTTCGAGTTTGATTTTAACATAGAAACACCACACGTCACAAGATCTGAGCAAAACACGAAGAACACAAAGTGGGCTTAATGTCAAGATCTGAAATTAGATCTAGAAATCAAGAGCTCGGGTTGCTAGAATGATTGTTAGATCATTCCAGCAGTATCCGGCTTTGAAACCAATTATGAAGTCGGCTGGATCGGTAAACATCCGAGCATGTTCTTGATGGAAGGATAAACAATAGCAACCACCAAGAGACAATCAATAACACGAACTATAAAAATTGGTTTCATTGATAAAACCTAACGATTACAAGCTCCTTACAACATATGAATCAAGACTCTTGGCAAGGGAAGATCGAGCATGATCTCCCCTCTCATGTGACAGCACCTAGGCTCCGGGCAGACTCCTCTCAAATCCTTAAACTCTCTACACATTGAAACTGGTATAGATAGGCCTTGGCCTATATTAGATGCGACTGGGCCCATTCGTGCTATTGTACCATGCGTATGGTTCAATCATACGACTGGACCATGCGTATGGTTCAATCGTGCGACTTGACCATACTCATGGTTCAGTCTTACGAATGTCCCAATCGCATCTCTCAATCGCACGACTGGCCCATTAGCAAGGCTCAGTCGTACGACTGAGTCTCCTTTGCATATGCTCCTACAAATGACCCAGCGTCATATGTTTTCAACATATCAGGTGTATTACATTAACCCTAGACATTCAACAAGCGACGGACACACTATATATGACTATATATGCTCTAACATTTCTAACTCTAATGACAATTAACCTATTTATAGTCTAGACTAATATTTACTAATTGCACTTAACTCCCTAGACTTAGGAATGCAAAATTACATATTAAGCATAAAAATGACTAACACAAGATAAAATATATTTTGTTCACACAAATATATTTATTACAATATAACTCCTAGTCATCTAAATCTTCAATGACTCGTCTCGGTTCCTCGTCTCGAACGTGTTGGGTTTGACTTTTGTTGACTTTGACCGTGATGTTGACTTTCATTGTGTTGATAATATAGACTATCTTTTATAGCTCCAACACAAACCTTGGTTCATCACCCAATAAGCTATATCTAAGCTTCTTAAGTGTTTTCTTACACAAAAATATGAGTTTTGGGCGAATCTTTGCCACTTTTAAAAACCCAAGCCCTAGAATCCAGGTTTACATCAAAATGAACAATTACATGATGTTTTTTATGTGGATTCTTGGTGTTTTCTTGTTTTTTGGATGCCCACGAACACCGATCTTCAATTCTGTGACCACCGAGCCTTAAATCTTCACCTGTTCTCCACTTTCTATCTCTACTCTCTCTCTCTCTCTCTCTCTCTAGAAATTGGGTGTTGAATTGCAAATGAGAGCTGCTCAAACTGGTCCGTTTATATATATCGGGCGTTCTGGGACTTAAGCTCGCCAACACATATCCCGCAAGGTCTAGTCAGTCCATACTCCATTACCCACTTATTTTCTTTAAATAATCATGGTTAAGACCATTATTATTAATTGGCTCTTTTCAACTTTATTCCCGGCGTTACAAGTCCACCTCCCTTATTTAGGTTTTCTCCTTGAAACTTGTTAGTTGCTAAATTATTAAGGGTAATGCTGCCTCATCCCCTCCTTAACTCCCCAAGTGGACTATGATCCCTTCCTGTGCCTCCACTATACACCACCAAGGAAATCACCTTATTCCTTTGCCTCTCCTCTTTGCGATCGATGAGCACCACTAGTTGCTCCACATAATTGAGATGTTCATCCACTTCAATATCCTCCAGTGGCACCACCATATCCTCCTCGGCTAAGCACTTTCTTAAGTGAGATACACGGAATGGGATGAATTCCAGTTAACTCACTAGGCAACTCCAACCTATAGGCCACCTCTCCTACTCGAGCAATAATTCGGAAAGGCCCTATGTATCTTGGGCTCAACTTGCCCCGCTTCCTAAACTGAATGATGCCCTTCCAAGGTGAGACTTTCAACATAACTCTGTCACCCACCTGGAACTCAATCGGTCTACGTCGTTTATCAGCGTATGAGTTTTGCCTCTCTTTAGTTGCCTTCATAAAGGCTTTGATCCTTTCCAGCTTCTCAGTCATAGCCTCGACCACCTCGACACTCCCTAACTATTTATGGACAATGTCACCCCAACAAGCAGGTGTTCTACATCTCCTACCTTATAACATCTCATAAGGAGGCATGCCAATGCTAGCATGGTAGCTATTGTTATATGAGAACTCGGCTAACAGTAAGTGGTCATCCCAACTTCCTCGAAAATCAATAACGCATGCCCGAAGCCTATCTTCTAGTGTCTGAATGGTCCTTTCTGACTGACCATCTGTCTGGGGATGATAAGTCGTGCTAATATGTAATCTCGTCCCCATAGCATCATGAAATCTCTTCCAAAACTTGGATGTAAACCGGGTGTCATGATCCGACACGATAGACACGAGTACACCATGGCGACTTACAAACTCCTTGATGAATAGTTCCGCGAGTCTCCCAGAGGAATACATCTCTTAGATCGGTTGGACATGAGCACTTTTTGTCAAACGATCTACTATCACCCATATGGCATCATACCTATCCGCAGTACATGGAAACTTCGTGATAAAGTCCATGGTGATATGCTCTCACTTCCACTCCGGTTTCTCCAAAGGTTGGATCTTCCTGTATGGCTTCTGATGCTTCGTCTTCACTTGCATGCAAGTAAGCCACTTACTCACGTACTCCACTACGTCATGCTTCATACCCGACCACCAATAATCTTTCTTCATGTCTTGATACATATTTGTAGCACAAGGATGAATGGAGTATCGAGTCTTATGAGCTTCATCCATAATCTTCCCATGTAGTTCCCCAAAACGAGTCGTCCGAATTGGGTCCTAACACCGAGAGTGTTTTCACCTAACTCCGCGACGAGACCTCTCATTCTTTCAGAGTTAAGATGATCTTCCTTTAGTGCTCATCTTGAAACTCATTGACTTGCTTCATCACATCAGAGGTCATGACCAACTGGTAAGCCTTCACTTGAATCGACTCGGGTCTCTCCTTTCGGCTAAGGCATCCGCCATTACGTTGGCTTTGCCTGGATGGTAATGGATCTCGCAATCATAGTCCTTTATGAGCTCCAACCATCTCCTCTACCTAATGTTCAAATCTTTCGGCTTGAAAAAGTACTTCAAGCTCTTGTATTCAATTAATATAGTGCACTTCGTCCCTTACAAGTAGTGCCTCCAAATCTTTAACACAAAGACCACAGCTGCAAGCTCCAAGTCATGAGTAGGATAATCAACCTCATGAACTTTCAACTATCAGGAAGCATAGGTTATAACCTTTCCTCTCTACATCAACACACATCCCAACCCCGAATAGGAAGCATCGGAATAAACCACCAAATCTTCGCTTCCATCGGGTAACGACAAAACAGGAGCTTGAGTCAACCTCGCCTTTAACTCCTTAAATGCTTTCTCTTGAGCTTGACCCCATACAAACTTTACATCCTTACAAGTCAACTTAGACAACAGAGAAGCTATCTTAGAGAAGTCTTGAATGAATCTTCTGTAATAGCCCGCTAAACTCAAGAAACTACGAATCTCGGATGGTGTCTTTGGAGACTTCCATTGGATCACCGCCCCCACCTTTGCCGAGTCCACCATAATCCCTTGGGATTCACTACCTGACCAAGAACTGAACTTCGCACAAACAGAATGCGCACTTGGAGAATTTAGCATACAACTTCTCCCTTCTCAATGTCTCCAAAACCTCCCGACTCGCTCTTCGAATAAATCAGGATATCATCAATAAACACAATCACTGATTTATCTAACATTGGCCGAGACACTCAATTCGTCATGTCCATAAAAGCAATTGGCACGTTGGTTAAACCAAATGACATAACGAGAAACTAGTAGTGTCCATAATGCATGCGAAAACCTGTTTTAGGAATATCCTGCTCCTTCACCTTCAACTGATGATAACCAGATCAAAGATCTATTCTTGAGAACGAACTAGCACCCTGGAGCTGATCAAACAGATCATCAATTTGCGGTAAGGGGTACCGATTCTTCATTGTCAGCTTATTCAGCTCATGCTAGTCTATACACATCCTCATACTACCGTCCTTCTTGTTCACGAATAAAACCGGAGCACCCCAAGAAGAGATACTCGGTCGAATGAACCCCTTGTCAAGCAGCTCTTGCAATTGCTCTATCAACTCCTTCATCTTATTCAGAGCCAACCGATACGACGCCTTAGCAACATGTTGGGCACCTCGTATCAAGTCAAATTGAAACTCGATCTCACGGTCCGGTGGCACACCTGGTAAATCTTGTAGGAACATGTCTGGGAAGTCACACATAACCAGTACACCAGCCAGTTGTGGTGTTGGCGTATCCACATCCTTTACGTAGGCCAAGTAGGCACTACATCCACGCCTCATGCACTTTCCTACCACCACCACCGAAATCACCTTCGGGATAGTCGTAACTCGATCACTATAAACCGTGACCAAATTCCCATCAGGCGCTGTCAGTTTGACCATCTTTTTGCAACATACGATATTAGCCTAGTAGTCCGCCAACCAATCCATTCCTAGGACCACATCGAAACCGCCTAAAGTCATCACGAACGGTCTAATAGGAAACTTATGACCTTCTAGTTCTACGCCACAACCCTCTATCCTCTCAGAAATCCTGGTAGACTTACCTATGGCAGTTTCTACATTGAAGGGCTCATCAATACTTATACTCCTAATGGGAAACTTAGCACAAAAGACAACAGAAATGAAACTCCTACTAGCACCAGAATCAAAAAACACAGATGTAAGAGTTTGGTTTACTAGAAACGTACCTAACACCACATCAGGGTCCGTCCTATCCTCCTCCCGAGTCATCGTGAAAGCTTGGGCGCTTGCCTTCTACCCTTTAGTTCCAATCTTCTTCCCTGCCTCGAAACTCTCCGCCCTCGGCTTCTTGAAATCCCTACTTAGATGGCCATTTTCTTCATACTTATAACACCTTATAACCCCATAATCTCTCACCATATGACCAGGCTTCCCACACTTGAAGCAGATGTTTGACCCCCATTTGCATTCTCCCAAATACTCCTTCCCGCATTTACCATATCTCTTTGACCCTGCACCATATGTGACCACACGCCGATCACCCACCTTCGCCACCTTATTGTTTGGAGCAGCTCCGCCACATCCAAACGCTTTCCATTCCAATTTCGGTCTCCACCACCTTTCTTGCTCACCTCAGCCACCACCACCTCTCGCTCTTCATACAATCTTCTTGCCAAGTCAACTGCCAACCTAAACGTACTCGGCCGAGTGGCGATCATATGCCTGTGAATATCTGTTGGCAAGCCCTGAATACACCTCTTGATCTTTCGCGATAGAGGTGTTACCTGATCAGGCACTAGCCATGCCATCTCATTGAGCTTGGTGGTATATTGTTGATGTGTCATGGTTCCCGCCGCCATCTACAGGAACTCCTTTCCACCTTATCTATTTCCCTGGGAGGACAGTATTCCTCAATAACCAATTTCTTCAGCTCAGACCACCTTATTCTTCCAATTGCCTGACTACCCTCAGCTTGGACAATATTTTCCCACCAACATAGAACCGATCACCCACCTTCGCCACCTTATTGTTTGGAGCGGCTCCGCCACATCCAAACCGATTTCCATTCCATGTTCGGTCTCCACCACCTTTCTTTCTCACCTCAGCCACCACCATCTCTCGCTCGTCATACAATCTTCCTACCAAATCAACCGCCAACCTAAACGTACTCGGCCGAGTGGCGATCATATGCCTATGAATATCCATTGGCAAGCCCTGAATATACCTCTTGATCTTTAGCGACAGAGGTGTCACCTGATCAGGCACCAGCCGTGCCATCTCATTGAGCTTGGTGGTATATTGTTGATGTGTCATAGTTCCCGCCTCCAACTACAGGAACTCCTTTCCACCTTATCCATTTCCCTGGGAGGACATAACTCCTCAATCACCAATTTCTTCAGCTCAGACCACCTTATTTTTCTAATAGCCTGACTACCCTCAGCTTTGACAATATTTTCCCACCAACATAGAACCAAGTTCACAAACAAGTGGGCAGCAAACTTCACTTTCTAGTCCTCTCGGCACTTGCTGATATCAAGTACAACCTCCATCTGTCTCACCCATCAGTGAGCAGCAGCAGCAGTACCATTACCATCAAAGGTAGGGGGCTTGCATTTTTGAAATGCCTCGTAGTTGCAGCCTTGTGCCTCCTCCGGCGCAGTTTCTTCTTTCTCATCTTCATCATCGAAGAGAACCATCTCAGTGTCCGGTCACTCCCATCCTCCCGAGGACTTATTCCTCTCCTTTCTTTCTCCTTCTTCTATAGCCTTAATCACTTCAGTCACCACAGATGGTAATATCATCTGGATGACCTGATGCACCTCCTTCACAACAGCCTCCTTCACTAAATCTCTCAAGTTAGCACTCTCATCTCCACCCTCTGGATGAGGGGTCTCGGGTTCTTCATGAACCACCTCTTCAGCTCTAGGCCTTCCTCTTGTGACCCGTGGTTCAGCACCATGTCCACCACGACCTCCACCATGTGAAGCCTTCGATGATCTACCACTGGCCATCCTCTAAACACACTATAAGATTCAAACACCAACATGGTCATTCAAGGTAATAGCTCAGTTTATGTCAAGTATAGTAAGACCCTAATTACAGTGGCTAGTTGTGATTAGCCACTTACATTACTCATCATACCCCAAGTATTTCCTATCCTGACTACATCAGTATCTAAATCTACTAACAGCACATAAACCACATAACATGCACACATAATGCCGGTTAGCATTAAAGAAAATACGTGATGGCACGCAGCTACTCGGACTGGCATCCCTTCCCTTTCCGTCCCATTTTCAGTTTAAGTTTAGGTTTCTTTTGAAAATTTACCAGTTTCACTTAAACTTTGGCTCTGATACCAACTTGTAAGGCCCTGTTCTTGGGATGCTCACAGCTAGTATCATCGCACATAAAACATATAATTACATTAACTTTACTAAAATCATGCAGCGGAAACACTTTAAACAAACATTTCATTTCCTTTAAATAAACACTTTTGAAAAATAATACATCATTCATTACAAAATATCATCCGTTTGTATTACAATGCAAAAACATTATATAAAATAATGCCATCCAAGAAGAGCCAAGTAGCCGCACCATGCCATCCTCAGCAACATTTACCTGCCAACTGGAAATTGCATCAAAGTCAGCATTCCTGAATGAGTTCTAGTTTTACAAAAACATTATATTACCTTTCATTCGTTAAAACATTTTCTTTACTTCGCACGTGATCACACACCAATCGTACATCAAGGTAATAATTATTATCTTTGTCATCGTTCATTTCATACATTTCGCATGTTTCACACATTTCATACTTATCACACTTTTCGTACGTTTATTATCTTTTCACTTCTATCTAGGTCCTGTCATATGCTTAACCCCCTCTTGAGCACAAAGCCATATCATCTAGGGTTGAGCAACATGGACCCCATACCGCACGTATAGAGTAGTCACTAAGACTAACTCCCCTATGTGTGAACTTTTATGGGTTAGCCAAAATCGCACGCTACATAACACACGGTAATTACCAAATCACACGTATTGGAGCAGTCACCAAGACTAACTCGTACTGTGTGTATGAACCCTTATGAGTTAGCAAAATCGCACGATGTAAACACACAGTTGAGCTGACAACTCTCAACGAGTTGTGAACCTCCTTTCATTTGCTTGCAAGACTTTTCATTCATTCATTCATTATGTTCCACTTTCATTATCTTAAATTTTTCACTTTGTTAAGTTAATACTTTACGTTCAATATCATAATCACACCACATAAAGTCACATCATAATACGTAGTAAGGAACATAAGAAAACATATGATACATACCCATAACATCATCACACATCATCATACATAACATATACCATCATACATCATCATAAATATCATGCATCATAAACATCATGCGTCATACATTCACATACATATACATATGCACCACAATCATAATCATCATAAAACATAACTGATCCTCCGCGGGACAGTGGGGGTTCGAAGGCGGCAACCTCCGACAGCGGGGTCCTAGGGGCCGCAGCCCCTAGTGGGGTCAAGGGGCAACGCCCATTGCTGGGGTCGTGCTGCCAGGTCAACATGAAAAAATTTTATTTTAACACTTTTATATAGCACATTTCCTAATAGAAAAATCAATCTTCCTATTAAAACCTCTTAAAATATTGGTCATTTAAATTGTATATATAGTATGCATTTCTAGTCCCAAACTAGTTCAAAACCTTTAAATAGGGGATCTACAACTCACCTGGACTTGATAAGTAGCTTCTCAATCAAACATTCAAAGCAAGGGTCGCACTACACAGCCTGCAGATAGGTTAACACTCAAAGGTGTTAATTTCTGCCTAAGTTCGTTGCCAGATTAGCAGTTTCGCTGCTAGTTTCACCAGCAGTTTCACTGGCATATTCGTTGGCAGTTTCGCTAGCATCTTCACTGCAAGTTTCGCCCAACTTTCATTGGATAACCATGTCTGTGAAACTACCTGCAAAACTATAGTTTTGCAGGAAGACCCATAGTTTCACTAGACGAATACATAATTTCGCTGGATGAACACCCAGTTTTGCAAAACGGGTTGAAAATTACGGACCAACCCGCAAGGTCTACTCAATCCATACTCCATTACCCACTTATTTTCTTTAAATAATCTCGGTTAAGCCCATTATTATTAATTGACTCGTTTCGACTTATTCCGGGTGTTACAATTAGGCATCAAGACAGCATGATGTGGAAATCTATCACCAATGGCCCTTACAGGCCAAAGGTTGTAGTATCGGCTAGCAATGGTGTTATGATAGAAAAACTGTTGAGAACTATTCTAATGAAGACCATAAACGACTAGAGATCGACAGAAAAGCATTGACTGTTCTTATGACTACCATACCCAGCTCCATCATGGTGGGTTTTGAGCATTACAGTCAGCCAAAGAAATCTTTGATGGTTTGTCTCACATGCATGCCAGCTCCAATGACTCCAAGAAAGATTTCCTGAAGCAAGAATTTGAAAACTTCACTTACATTACCAGAGAGACCCTCAATGAACAATACTCCAAAAGGTTTTTCTTCAAAATTTTACTAAGTGTAAATTCTTCCAAAGAGAAATTTACCCTTGTAAGATGTCATATATATCTTCTAAAGGAAAATTCCTCCTAGGGAAATCTTATCTTCCGAAGAGTTTTTAGTCTCGGAAGAAGCATTTGATAACATATCAAATCTACTTCTGAAACTTAATAAACTTCTCCTCTCAGAAGGCCTTCTTACTCTTAGAAGTAAATTGAATAAATTTACCTTCAGAAGTAAGATTGGCTTCGGAAGAAGATTACATTCGGAAAACTTTTACACTCGAAATAAAGCTTTACTGTGTAACGGAAATCTTTTGGGCCCCACTCTGAAAAAAGCAAAGATTTTATTAATAATTTCAGAATATTTTAAATGGATTTAACCTTACCGCCATTGTCACATCATACCCCAAATTGTCATTTCACCTTATCCATCCGCCATTTTCACCATTTAAATACTTTCGACTCACTACATTAATCTTTTTACCAGTTTCACTGCCCAAAGCTTCCTTCATCTTTACTCTACCCACATTCAAACTCATTTCCTCTATAACTTTCTCATAAAATGGCACTAAAGCCTCAACATAACCTAATCACACTCCTTGACTCTTCCAAGGATGTTAACTTCGCTGAAATCATCTCCTTCCTTACTCAATCAACCTATTACTCTGCCCTAACTGTTAACCCCATCGTTTACTCGAACCAAATGAGAAAATTTTGGGAAAACGGTCAGATTGAAACCTTGAACGGAGTTAGGGTTATTAGGTTAAAAATTTGTGGACAAGAAACGATCATATCTATCATCAGGGAGCATCTCGAGCTTCATGATAAGGGTTCTCCTATAGAATTCCCAAAGCAAACCTAAATGACACATATACCTAGATAGGATATGGTGCTGATGTGAGCAGGTCAACTATGTACAAGTTCAACTTTTCCTACAACTGGAAGTTCCTACTTCACATAGTTCTTCACTACTTGTCAAAGAAGTTTAGGGGATGGGATCAAATCCCCTATGAACTTGATACGTAGTTCATGGGTTGGTAAAAGGTCGCTGGTTCGACTACTCAAGGTTTGTGCTGACCAATCTAAGGGGAACCTTCAAAGGGAAACATTTTACATGTATCCTTAGTTCATTCAACATCTAATCAATTATGAGCTGGTCCAGAGTAAGCTTTTCTGTGTAGCTGCTCTACCTGTTCCTCACATGTGGTCAGCCATCTTCAAGGTGCTAAAGAAGATGTTGACCAACTTTACTGGAAGTAACACCGAGCTTCTTCCGGTATGATTGAGCATATAGCTCCTAATGACATCCTTATTAACCCCATAGGTGATGAACCCATACCAGCAACAACCCTTATAATGCCAAATCCACCTTCCCACCCCATAAAAATTACATATCCGAGACAATCCAAACGAACCCTCTTTTAATCTCCTCTGATTGAACAAGTCCCCCTATTTAATCCAAAAAGGCTAGAATGGAAACATAGGCTCCCACTCAGTTTGAGGTCTTACCTTCCTTCACATTTGACCTCAAAATGGGCATTAAGTCTCCTGAGTCTCAATCTCATGAGCCCCAAACCCGAGATGAAAGCCCTCAGGATGAGTCTCTATACTCTCCCGAGCAGCCATAAAGGGACAACTCAATTATAGGCTCAATGCCACAAGACATTGATCAAGGTCCCGAGTTGCAGGACCGTTTAATAGGGTTTGGTCACTTACAACACAACACATAATAAGGAGAGTAATGTTTAGAATACTTAATAGATCAATTAGGGAATTGGTAACAAACAAGATTGATACTTAGAACACAAGCAAGTATGAGACAAAATGAAAATAGAACAATAAAAGTATTTGGTTTTTAAGAATATTGTATATTTCTTTGAAGTTCTTTTACAAGTGTACAAGCACGTGCTAAGTTACAAAGACTTAAGATACTTATACTACATCCTACACCCGAACATACTTAGAAGGCCAACTGGATACATGATCTATATAATAACAAAATCAATATATAGTCAATAGGCAGATTGCCTTTGACTAGTGACTATGACATGCCATAGCTTGCATCCTAATATATTACAAAAAGGATAAAAGTACATAATCTAGAAAGTAAAAGACTCAAGACCTCAATGTACAGTTACTAAAAGCATGGACCTTTTCACCAACTTATGAAAGTTGGCGAGTCAACATGGTTGCAATGGAAAATGGTCCAGCTTTATGATAAAGTACTTCAGATAAAAGCATGTTTTCAAAAGTTTTCGGAAGATAATTTGTCTTCATTTTGTGGCTTCGGAAGACTTTGTCCTTGAAGCTTTGAAAGACTTCACCTTAAGCTCTGGGAAAATGTTGGTCTTGGCTTCGAAAAATTTTACACTTAGAATATTTTTTAGTGCATGGTGTAAAACTTTCAAAGCATTTCCACTTCTGCTTTATATAAACCTTACAAACTCCCCCTAGGTTGATGCTACCAAAATATATGGAGATCTTAGATGTTGATAGTTCTCATTATGATAATGACCATGCCTTTCTTTATCAAATGGTCAGGAACACTCAGACTCTCATAGTATCTTCTCATCTCAAGGTGATCATGTAGAGGTAGATTGAACATGTCTGGACATGTGTAGAAATCTTCAACACCTTGATATTTGATATCATGTCATTATCTGCATTGTTAGTGTAAGTCGAGGATAAGATGGGTCTTCCTGTTGCCAAAGGAGCTGCTTGAATAGGACTTGTTTGGGCTTCTTCTTTATGCACTTTCTGAGGATGTTTTGACTTATTCTGAGATCTGGAGGTGGATGACTCTATCTTCTTCTTCTTCTCAGGCTTGGGCTTAGAGGCCATCTTTTTTCTCCTCTTTGAACTCTTTAACTGAGAAGACTGGCATGCAGCACCTTGTAGATCATTCTTGTCTTTCTCAGTTAGGTCTTCCTCTCTCATAGGTTCAGAAAGAGAATGGACATGACCCTGTTATAGATCAAAAGATGAGGCTTGCTGAGACTTAGCAGTAGGTCTAGTTTTAGTTTTCTCAAATGGTTCAATCTTAACCTCCACTTCTTAAGGGGCTTGACTTGGTGGTGAGTGTAAATCAATTAGCCCTCCTCTTTTAATCTTCTGCTTGATCACCCTTATGTGCTCATCCATGGGGGATAGAGACATATGGCCAATTCTCCTTCTCGAGAATCCATACAGCTTGAAGAAGCCCATCATCCTCTGCCTATCAGCAGACTTTTTCTGTCTTTTCTAGATGATCGCTCTTGCTTTGGCAGCTTTTTCCCTTATTTTCCTCTTTGTTGCCTTATGCTCTTCAGTACTTGATTCTCAATTTGTTTGGGGATACTCAAACTCAATGTACTCAAATGCCATGGGAAGAAGTGCATCTACCTGGCAGAGACCTCTGGCATTCAGATAGTTGAACATACTTATCCTGTCAGTATCTTTATCTACATAAGGTTCTTGTGGTACCACAGTCTCTTGCACAAGGCTTTCTTGAACTGATGAGAGAGTAGGAAGATATTTGTAGAGTCTTTTCATTCTCTTTTCCTCCTTGATCTGATGAGGCAATCTTGCATCCTCTGCTTCCTTCTTCTCTCTAGACATTTCAATGTCTGCCCGTTCATTGAGTTCCTCTGAGGGGAGGGAGATGATTTGATCAGTATTATAGTTTCTCGTCTGTAAGTAAGCAATCCTAACTCTGCATCAACTACTAAAGCTGAATATGTTGCTACGGCAAACTACTGTGCTCAAGTGCTTTGGATTCAAAATTAGATGTTGGACTATGGATTCAACTTCAAGGAGAATCCTATCCACATAAACAACAATAGTGATATCTCAATCATAAAGAATCTTGTGCAACACTCAAGGACAAAGCACATCAATATCATGTATCATTTGATTAGAGATAACTTTGAAAAGGTATTAATCAAACTAGTCAAAGTTAACACAAATGAGTAATATGTTGATCTATTTACCAAAGCTTTTGATGAACAAAGATTCAAATATCTTGTATCAGCTATTGGGATGATTAACTTTGAGTAGCTTTTCTTAAAACTTAATGATATTATTTCTAAAACTTGTGTGTCCTGAGTTGTCTATTTTATCACCTTCATAGGCCCTTGTTCTTTTAGGAAGTAAAATCCTTTTAAAAGATATTCCTTAGATTTTTGAAAATTTTTGATATCTTTATCCTTTGAAAGATTTAAAATTACCTTTAGAAGAAACTTATGTCTTAGCAAACAAATATCTACTTAAGTAATTTTACCTTTTGAAGAAATTTCTAAATCTCTTCTGAAGCTTAAAATCAACTTAATTACTTGTATGTTTTATAAGAATAAATTTTCTTTTGAAAGAAAATTTTCTTTCAGAAGTTTTTATTCTTCTTAGAATAAACTCTTCAAGTTCTAAATATCTTCCGAAGCAAAATTCTCAAAATGGTTTCCCCCTCTTTCACTATCTTCTTCATTTGCACTATTCCTCTAACCTAATTTCTCCCAAACCACCATTGTTCTTCACCTTCATTCACCCTAAAGTTTCTCAAAATGGCCAATCTAAACCTTAGAAACAACCCTGATTTCTCCATGCAACTTCACAGGCAACACAACCAAGTTGCTCTGTTGAACTCTAAGAAAGATGATAGTTTCTCAGAGATTTTCTATTTTCTGGCTTTGTCAAACTACTTCACCTCCCTCACTATCGATCCCACTTTCTATAAGGATTACCTGCTTGAATTTTGGAAGACCTACCAAGAGGTCATCATGGATGGGGATAAGGCACTGTCTGCCACAATGCAGGGGAAGACAATCTTTATCACTCTGGCCATCATCAACAATCATCTTCAGCTAGATGATGAAGAAGGTGAGTTGTCTTTCCCAAAGGAGGCTGTAAATCATTCCTTTGAGTAGATGGGCTATGAAGGATATATCTATGTAAAGACCTTCAGGAAAGCGAAGGTCTCATCCCAGTGGAAATACCTGGTTCATGTGGTTATCCACAACTTGTCTAACAAGCATGGAGGGTTGGACCAGATTCCTGAGGATCTCTCCTTCATAGTGCATGGAATGGTTCAAGGGGTCAAGTTCAGGTACTCTCAATTTGTTTATACCAATTTAGTTGCTAACCTGTACTCTTTAGAGTATTACATGTTTCCTAGATATGTTCAATCCATTCTCAGTTGTGAATTGGGCTCATAGTTTAGGGAAACATGTAATATTCTTAAATTGGGACAAATGAAGCGTGACAACTTTAAAATCTTGAAGAAGCCAACTGTAGGCTTCTTAGGTGTAGAAACAACCCTTGTCCCAAAAATGTTAAAGCTCATTGCTCAAGGTGACAACCTAGCAATAGAAGCTAGTGTTGAACCCACACCTTCTACCTCCCAACCACCAAAAAGACCTCAAATCACCCACACCTACAAAAGAAAATCCAACTACTCAAGGTATTGAGTCTGTGCAGACCCCCATACACTCACCCATACAATAAGTGGATACTAGAGCTCTCATTTTTCCTTAGGAGCAAACCACTCCCATCTATTCAAGGATCAGTGCTAAGGTTTCTCATGCTTAGCCTGATGAGCTCACAAGCCCAACTACCTTAACCCTTCATTTTGAGTCTCAACACTTAGGTGAACAACCTAATTCCCAACCTTGACTTCTATACTGATGAAGACTTAGGTTTCAGTGAGTACCATGAGTCTCTCTACTCCTCCCCTACTGATAGAGAGATAAGTGTTCCTAAGTCACTTATGTCTAGCCCACATTAGTCACCTATTACCAAGGTGGATCCTTTTGAACCTGTTTAGGAAATCCATATGGAAAAGGCTCTCACTTTAGCATGTGATTACATCATTTAGACCTGAACCATAGCAACTCAGCCCATTCACACTTCAGTTGATGTTGTCAATGAGCAGAGGAAAACAACCAGCCAAGAACTCCATGCTGGTAGTGAGAGAGAAGACTTTGGTCCAGTTCTCTCACCCCCCCATGATTCTTCTTATAAAGATGAGCAGAATCTGAGGCTAAAGGTGCAAAACTATCAAAAACATGTACCTACCTAGTCTCCATGGTTAGTCATCTTAAATCTCAGGTGACTATTCACATAACAGGGTTAATGATCAACAACTTGAGATATCTTATCTTAAGGAAAAACTAGTTAGGGGACCATTAGAAGAGCTCAACCAGGAACACAAGAACCTATGAATGTGATTGATCTAACCTGTAGCTCACCAATACAACTGGGTGATGTTACCAAAAAGGGGGAGAAAGTCATCACATACATAGAACCTAGGAGTTCCTCTTAGAGCATGGACATTGAGGACTCACCATCTTCACTTGCAACTGTCCATACTTAGCAACTTGATCAAGTTCACATTGATGTGGGCTTTATAAAGTCATTCATTCAAAGTCTTTTTGAGGAAGGTATACAAGGGCAGTGTCATTCCTCCTCAAGGAACTTTCATCTACATCATAGGGTGGATGTATGATGCAAAAATAAGAGCCCTTATTCTTCAAAGAGTTCAAGGGCATCAAGAAGTCTTAAATTTCCAGACTTTGAACTACTATGAAGTTCTTAACCTTGTCAGCATGCCACTTGTGAATCCAAGCCAATCTAGACAAGCTAACAGGCTGGCACAAAGGATTCAGGACATAATTATTGAAGAATTCAGTCTAAGAAGAAGACAAAGGCAATTAGGTAATACTATTGGTCAACTAGATGTTGCGGCGAACCCTAAGATTATCTTTGAAGGGGAAACCTTAGCTCAAGGCCTAATGGTAGAGACTGAGAGCCATGTAACACCTACAACTACTTTAGCAATTCATTCCCTTAGTGAAGCACCTACTAGTGAAGGTGTATAACAACCTCTTTCTGGCTAGAGCTTAGAAGCTACACCAAGCAATGAAGGCCAAAGCTCTCTGCACCCTGTCACAAAGGTCTGTGAGTGACAAAGGGAAAAGGAAAATGACTCTTGAGGAGATTGAGGAGGAGGAGAGAGAGAGAGGAAGAGGAACCTAAAGGGAGAAAGTACCTATGGGTCTGCAGGATTCATGGAAGCTACAATCAGGGTTGCCCCTAGACCAAACACTCAAGATGATGGGTTAAGGACAATCATGATTACTTACCTACAAACCAGGGATTATGACATTGATGAGATTATATCTCTCCCCTTAAAGGAACTTAATGAACGGGTTGACATGGAATTGTCAAGAGAGACGAAAAAGGTAGAGAATGCAGAGATACTTCTCCAAATCAAAGATGATAAGAGACAAAAGAGATTGTACAAGCATGTTCCCACTCTCCCTAGTTCAAGAAAGTCCTGCACAAGAGGTTATGGCTCCACAAGAACCTCAGATAGACAAAGAAACTGATAGGATCAATATGATCAACTACCTGAGTGCCATATGTCACTACCAGGCATTTGCACTTCTTCCCTTGTCCTTTGAGTACATAGAGTTTAAGTATCTCAAACAGCTTGAGCTTGAAGTACTTAGAAAACAAAAAGCAACAAAAAGAAAGATGAGGGAAGATGATGCAAGGTCAAGAGCCATCATCTAGAAGAGCATGAAGAAGTCTGCTAACAGTCAAAAGATAATGAGCTTCTTGAAGCTGTATGGATTCTTCGGAAGGAGACTTGGCCCTATGTCTCTATCTAGTATGGATGAGCACATTAGGGTGATCAAGCAGAAGATCTATAGAGGAGAACTTGTTTACTTACACTCCCCACCAAGTTAGGTCCCTCAAGAAGTGGAGGTTAAGGTTGAACCTTTTGAGACAACACAACCTGCACCTCCTACTGAGCCTCGGTAAGCTTCATCTCCTGATCCATTGCCAGGTCAAACTCCCTCTCCTTCTGAACCAATAAAGGAGGAACACCCAACTGAGCAAGACAAAGCTGATTAACAAAGTGCTATAGACCAGTCTTCTAAGTTAAAGTCATCAAAGAGTAAGAAGAGGATGGCTTCTAGACCATAGTCAAAGAAGAAAAAGAAGTCTAAACCATCCACCCCCATACATCAGGGTGAGTCAGATCAACCTGAGGAAGTGCATGAAGAGGCAGCCCAATCAACTCAAATTCAAGTGACTCCTCTTGCTATTGAGAGACCCATCTTATCCTGGACCTTCACAACTAATCCAAAAAGATGGCATGTGATTAGAGATCAAGGTGGTGAGAATGTCTACACATGGCAAGACTTATTCAACCTACCTTTACAAGATCTCTTTAAGATGAGAAGATACTATGAAAGTCTGAGTGATCCCGGCCATCTAATGAAGAAGGGCATGGTCATCATAATGATGAGGACTGTCAACTGATGAAGATCTTCAAATATTTTAGTAGCATCAACCTCGAGGGAGTTTGTAAGGATTGCAATAAATCTGATGCAGGCAAAACATTTAAAAACATCCAAAGTCTATTTGCATGCATGCACCAAAGTACTGAAGTAGAAATGCTTCAGAACTTTCGCACCCTACACTAGAAATATTCTAAGTGTAAAATCTTCCGATGCCAAGACCAACATCTTCTAAAGCCAAAAGTGAAGTCTTCCGAAGCTTCAAGACAAAGTCTTCTGAAGCTAGTTTATGAAGACAGATTTCTTCCAAATACTTTTATGAACATGCTTTTATCTGATTTACTTTTCCATAAAGCTGGACCACCTTTCCACTGCAACTCTATTTGACTCGCCAACTTTCACAAGTTGGTGAAAAGGTGCATGCTTTTGGTAAACTGTATATTGAGGTCTTGAGTCTGAGCTTTCTACTTAATGTACTTAATCCTTTTTGTAATATATTAGGATGTGAGCAATGGCACGTCATAGTCACAAAGTCAAAAGGCAATTTGCCTTGTGACTCTACATTTGATTTTGTTGTCTAGTCTTATGTATCCAACTGGCCTTCAAAGTATGAACGGCTGTAGGATGTAGTATATGTATCTCAAGTACTTGTAAACTTGAGAAGCAATATACAACATTGTTGAAATCCCAAATACTTATGTTGTTTGCTATCTTGTTCTGTCTCTCATTTACTTGTGTGCTTAGCATCCTTATTCTAGTTAACCAGATCCCTATTTGATCCACTAAGTGTTTTGAAGAACTCTCCTTAATTGTGTTGTTGTGTTGTAAAATGCATCACCCCTTCTAACGGTTCTGCAGCCTAGACATCCAGTTGACCAATGATATTACCTGATTGTCTTTGTCTTCTTCTTTGGCTGAACACTTCAGTAATTTTGTCTTTAATTCTCTAAGCCAGCGTACCAGCTTGCCTAGATTGGCTTGGTTAGCAAGTGGCATGTTGACCAGGTCAAGACCTTCATAACAGTTCAAGGTCTAAAAATTGAAGACCTAGTGTTGCCCTTAAACTCTTTAAAGAATGGGGCTCTTCTATCAGTATCATACCTCCACCCTATGAAGTAGTTAGAAGTTCCTTGAGGTGGAGATGATACAGCTCTTGGTATACCTTCCTCAAACAGACTCTGAATGAAAGAGTCTATAGAGTCCAAATCAATATGAACTTGAGGAAGTTGCTAAGTATGAAGAACTACAAGTGGGATGGTGAGTCCTTAATGTCCATACTCTGTGAGGAACTCCCAAGTTTTGTGATGGTAAAGACCTTCTCCCCCTTTTTGATAGTATCATCCACTTGCATAGGTGAGCTAGGGTTGGGTCAATCACATCCACATGTTCATGTGTTCTTGGATGAGCTCTTCTTCAAGGTCTCCTGGCTAGTTTCTCCTTGAGATAAGATATTTCAATTTACTGGTCATTAACCCTATTTCGTAAGGTAGTCACCTAAGATTCAAGATGACGAACCTCAGAGACTAAATAGGTGCATGTTTTTGATAGTTTTTCCTCCTTTAGTCTTAAATTCCCCTCCTGTTCATCAGAAGAATCATTGAGAGATGAGATAATTGGACCAAAGTCCTCAGTCTCACCACCAGCATCTGGTTCTTGGCTACTGGTTTTGCTCTCCTCACTGACAGCTTCAAAAAAGTGTCAATGAGTCGAGTTATCATGGTTGAGGTCTTAATAATAAAATCACTTGTAGAAGTGAGAGCCTCTTCCATATGGACCTCTTGAACATGTTCACGGATATCCAACTCAGTGGTTGGTGGATGATGTGGACTAGACAAGGGAGAGGTAGGAGCACTCATCTCTTTTTGAGTAGGGGAAGAGTAGAGATGTTCATGGTACTCACTAAATCCCAAGTATTCATCATCATAGAAGTCAAGCCTAGGAATGGGTTGGTTAAGATCTAAAGATTGGGGATAGTAACTTTCCCCTAAAGGTTGTTCACTTGAGTGTTGAAACTCAGTGTGAAGGCTTAAGGTTGTTGGGCCAATGAGCTCATCAGGTTGAGCATGAGGAACCTCAACACTGATTCTTTAAGAGATGGGAGTGGTTAGCTCTTTAGGGGAAGTGGGAGCTCAGGTGTCCACTTCCTCCTATGTAGGTAGTAATATGGGGGCCTGCAAAGACTGAATAGCTTGTATAAGGGTTCATTTGGATCTTCTTGGGAGGTGAGGGTGATTTGTGGTTGTTTGGTGGTTGAGAGGTGGAAGGTGTGGGTTCAACACTAGCACTATGAAGTAGAGATCCTCAGGAATCCGGTCCTAACCCTCATGCTTGTTGGACAAGCTATGGATACATGGAGTAGGTACTTCCACTTGGGTGAGACCTTTCCTTCCTAAAGGTCTTTACAGAGAAATCTCCTTCATATCCCATTTGCTGAAAAGAGTGGTTAATAGCTTCTTTGGGGAAGAAAAATTCACCTTCCTCATCATCCAGCGGAAGGTGAGTGTTGATGATAGCTGGAGTGACGAAGATTGTCCTTCCCTGGACTATAGAAGATAATGCATTCTCCCCATCCATGATGACCTCTTGACAGGTCTTAAAAAAGTCAAGCAGATGATCCTTATAGAGAGGAAAATCAATGGTAGGGGAGGTGAAATAGTTGACAAAGCAAAAAACTAACAAACCTTTGAGAAACTAGGATGTTTCTCAGAGTGCAACAGAGCAACCTGATTATGTTGCCTGTAAAGTTGCATGGTGAAATTTGGGTCATTTCTGCGATTGAGGTTAGCCATTTTAGAAAGCTTGTGATGTCCAAGTCTATGAGAAAAAACTTGATTAGAAAGAGCAAGAGAAAAGCAAAGAAGGCTCAGGAGATCAAGGCCACTTTTGACTCTAAGTAGAAACAAGTCTTTATCTCTGTAGGGTTTGAAGTGGTTAAGACTGAAGACATCAACTTGAACTCTAGTACCAAAAGTCCTGGTTCATGTTCAAATCATTCAAGCATCAAGAAGAAGGCTGATTGGTTATGTACCACTGCTACACAGCCTAAACCATCCATCTCCAAGTGCAGTTCTCACCCTAAAAAACTGTCTCAGCAGTTGCAAAGATGAAGGTGGAGAAGAAAAATGATCAAGTTCAGCCTTGTTCTCAAAAGAAGGCTCTTAGGAAGAAGAAATGTATTGTGTTATGTGTGAGAGTACTTCTCATCTTGCTAAAGATTATTTCTACAATCCAAGAAGAACTCTCCACATGACCAAAGAAGAGACTTGGAAGAGTTCCAAGAAGAAAATAGGTTCAGAAGAAAAATCTATTTCCTTTGAAAGCTCTAAAATAAGATGAAGGCAAGTGGAAAATTGCCTTCAGAAGAAAATTTGGCCTCGGAGGAAGGGAATACTTCCAAAGCACTAAAGCCTGCTACAGTGATAGCAAGATCTTCTGAAGGGTCAGTCATTAGAACTTCCGAAGTCTGTCAAACTTCAGACGTATTAAAGGTCAAGTCTAAATTTCCAAAGGTGTTGTGGAAGTTCAAAAAAGACCAAGTGGTTCTTCCAGGCACATGACAAGCAATAGGTTTCTATTCAAAAACTTTGAAAGAATTGATGGAGGGCCAGTTTCTTCTGGTGGAGATGAGGGTGGTTACATATCTAGAAGGGGCAAGGTCACAAATGATAAGCTCAACATTGAGAAGGTAACTTTGTTAAGGAGCTTGGATACAACCTTTTGAGTGTATCTGAATTTTGTGATCAAAGTCATAACATGATCTTCACTGACCATGAGTGCATTGTTCTCAAGCCCGGGGTGGTCATTCCTCATGAGCATATTCTACTTAGAGCCCACAGGAAATGGAACATGTACAAGATGGATTTGCAAGAAACATCTCCCTTAGGAGAAATGCAGGACCATTTAAGGGTACTAGCTTACAATACAACAACACAAAGAAGAGAGTGGCAACAACACTTAGCAAATCAAATGGGGAACTAGAAACCAGTTTTAGTGATAACTAAGAAACACAAGTATTCAAGAGACAGAACAAACAACACAAGTAGTTGGTTTTCAAGGATGATGTATATTTCCGTCTAGTTCCTTACAAGTTTTTACAAGGAAATGGTTTAAGATACAAAGGACCAAAGATACTTATACTACAACCTATAGTTACCCATACTTTAAAGGCCAGCTAGATACATGATCTAGACAACAACAAAATCAATATAGAGTCAAAAGGCAGATTGCCTTTTGACTAGTGACTATAACATGCCATAGCTCATATCCTAATATATTACAAAAAGGATAAAAGTACATAAAGTAGAAACAAATAAACTCAAGACCTCAATCTATAGTTTACCAAAAGCATGGACCTTTTCACCAACTTATGAAAGTTGGTGAGTCAAATAGAGTTGCAGCGGAAAGGTGGTCCAGCTTTATGGTAAAAGGTACATCAGATAAAGCATGTACTCAAAAGTCTTCAGAAGAAATCTGTCTTCATAAACTGGCTTCGAAAGAATTCTATTCTGAAGCTTCGGAAGACTTCATGTATGGCTTCGGAAGATTTCACACTTAGAATATTTTCTAAGGCAACGTGTGAAAGTTTCAAAGCATTCACTTCAGTACACTTGTGCATGCATTCAGAAGAGACTTTGGGAGTTTGGGTTGCATCATATCCCTAATGTACAGTTACCAAATGTATGAACCTCTCACCAACTTATGTAAAGTTTGTGTCTTATCAGAGTTGTAGCGGAAAGGAGTCCATCTTTATGGAAAAGGTACATTAGATAAAGCATGTGTTCAAAAGTCTTTGGAAGAAATTTGTCTTTAAGTGTTGGCTTTAGAAGATTTCGTCTCTAAAGCTTCGGAAGACTTCATGTTTGGCTTCAGAAGATATTGGTCTTGGCTATGAAAGATTTCACACTTAATATTTTCTAAGGCAGAGTGTAAAACTTTCAAAGCATTCCACTTCAATACACTTACACATGCATGCATAAGAGACTTTGGGAGTTTGGGTTGCATCAACCTTATATCAAACCCTACACACTCCCCCTAGGCTGATGCTACCAAAACACTTGAATACTTTAGATATCAATAGTCCTTATCATGATGATGACCATCCCTTTCTTCATAAGGGGATCAGGACCATTCAGACTCTCAAAGTGCCTTCTCCTGTCAAAGAGATCATGCAGAGGCAGATTGGACATGTCTTGCCATGTGTAGACATCTTCAACACCTTGATCTCTGATGACATGCCATCTTTTTGGATTTGTAGTGTATGTCCAGGACAAGATGGGTCTTCTTGATGCCAGAGGAGCTACTTGAACTGGAGTTGGTGGAGCATCCTCTTGTTGCACATCCTCAGGATGTTCCGACTCATCCTGAGGTTTGGAGATGGATGTTTCTTTCTTCTTCTTCTTTGGATTTGGTCTGGAAGCCATCCTATTTCCTCTCTTTAAACCTTTAACTGAGAATACTGGCTGCAGTACAGGGTTGATCTTCTTTGTCTTTCTAAGTTGGATCTTCCTCTCTTATAGGTTCAGATTGAGAGGGGATAGAACCCTGCTATGGAACAAAAGTGGAATCTTGTTGAGGCTTAGCAGGAGACTCAAGTTACATTGTCTCAAATGGTTCAACCTTAATCTCCACTTCCCGAGGGATCTGACTTGGTAGGGAGTGTAAGTCAACAAGTTATCCTCTTTGAATCTTCTACTTGATCACCCTTATATGCTCATCCATAGTTGATAGAGACATGGGGCCAAGTCTCCTTTCGAAGAATCCATATAGCTTCAAGAAGCTCATCATCCTCTGCCTATCAACAGACTTCTTCATACTTTTCTGGATGATGGCTCTTGACTTTGCAGCCTCTTCCCTTCCGCTTAGTGATTTTTCTTTCTTTGACTATCTCAAGTTCAAGATATTTGAGGTACTCAAACTCAATGTAATCAAAGGGTAATAAGGAAAGAAATGTATCAGCCTGATAGAGGCCTGTGGCACTCAGGTAGTTGATCATGTTGATCCTGTCAGTTTCTTTGTCTACCCGAGGTTCTTGTGGAGCCACATCCTCTTGTATAGGACTTTCTTGAACCGGGGAGAGAGTAGGCACATGCTTGTAGAGTCTTTCTGTCTTTTTTCTTCTTTGATTTGAAGAATTAATATTGCATCCTCTGCCTCCTTTCTTTCCTTTGACAATTCCATGTCAGCCAGTTCATTTAATTCATCTAGGGGAGGGGGATGATATTATCAATGTCGTAGTTCCTAGTCTGCAAGTAGTTAATCCTGACTGTCCTCAACTCATCGTCGTGATAGCAGCTTCCATGAATCTTGCAGACCTAGTAGAGGAACTTTCTCCCCTTAGCTTCTTTTTCCTCTCATTCTTGTCCTCCTTAATCTCCTTAGAAGTCATTTTTCTTTTCCATTTTTCACTCATAGACCTTTCTGACTTAGGGTGGAGAGAGCTTTGGCCTTCATTGCTTGGTGTATCTTCCAAGCTCTGGCAAGAGAGAGGTTGAGATGCACCTTCACCAGCAGGTGTCTTATTAAGGGAATGAATCTCTAGAGCAGTTGATGGTGAGACAGGGCTCTCAGGTTCTACCACTGGGCCTTCAGTCAAGGTTTCCAATATGAAATTAATCTTAGGGTCTGCCTCAACATCCTGTTGGCCAATGATATCGCCTGATTGCCTTAGTCTCGTTCTGAAGCAGAACTCTATAGTGATTATGTCTTAAATCCTTTAAGCCAGCCTGTCAACTTGTCTAGATTAGCTTGGGTTGATAAGTGACATGCTGACAAGGTCAAAAATTTCATAGAAGTTCAATGTCTGAAAGTTGAAGACTTCTTGCTGCCCTTGAACTCTTTGAATGATAAGGGCTCTTCTATTTTCATCATACATCCACCTATAATGTGATTTGAAGTTCCTTGAGGTGGAGATGACATTACCCTTGGTATCCCTTCCTTAAAAAGACATTGAATGAAAGAGTGTATAGAGTCCACATCAATGTGAACTTAAGGAAGTTGCTGAGTATGGATAGTTGCAAGTGAAGATGGTGAGTCTTCAATGTCCATGCTCTGTGAAGAACTCCCAGGTTCTATGTCTGTGATGACTTTCTCCCCCTTTTTGGTAGCATCATCCACTTGCATAGATGAGCAAGAGGTTAGGTCAACCACATTCACAGGTTCTTGTGTTGCTGATTGAGCTCTTCTTAAAGGTCTCCCAACTAGTTTTTCCTTAAGATAAGAAATCTCAAGGTACTGATCATTGACCTTGTTTTGCAGGGTAGTGACCTGAGATTCAAGGTGACTAACCTTTGAGACTAAGTAGGCACATGTTTTTGGAAGTTTTGGCATCTTTAGTCTCAGATTCCCCTCCTCTTCATTAGAAGAATCATTGGGGGATGAGAGAATTGGACCAAATTCTTCTTTGTCACCACCAGCATGGAGTTCTTGGCTATTGGACTTCCTCTGCTCAATGACAACTTCAGTTGAAGTGTCAATGGGCTGAGTTGCCATGGTTGACGTTTGAATGATTTAATCACTTGTTGAAGTGAGAGCCTCTTCCATATGGATCTCCTGACAGGTTCAGAAGAATCCACCGTAGTGATAGGTGACTAATATGGGTTAGACTCAGGTGAGTCAGGAGCACTCATCTCTCCTTGAGTAGGGAGGAATAAAGAGACTCATTATACTCATTAAAACCTAACTCCTCATCAGTATAGAATTCTAGGTTGGTAATGGGTTGGTTTAAGTCTAAAGGCTAGGAATGGTAGCTGTCCCTTAAAGGTTATTCACTTGAGTGTTGAGACTCAGAGTGAAGGCTTAAGGCAGTTGGGCTTGGGAGCTCAACAAGCTGAGCATGAGGAACCACAACACTGATCTTTGAAGTAATGAGAGTGGTTTGCTCCTTAGGAGAAGTGGGAGCTCCAGTATCCACTTCCTCCTGTATGGGTAAGTATATAGGGTCCTGCATAGACTCAATAGCTTGAGCAGGGGTTCGTTTGGATTTTCTTTGTAAGTGTGGGTAATTTGGGGTCTTTTAAATAGATGAGAAGTAAAAGGTGTGGGTTCAACACTAGCTTTTCTTTCTAGGTTGTCATCTTGAGCAATAAGCTCTAACATTTTAAGGACAAGGCCTGTTTCTACCCCTGAGAAGCCAACAGTTGGCTTTATCAAAATTATAAAGATGTCATGCTTCATCTGTTCCAATTTTGAGAATATTACCTGTTTCCCTCTATTATGAGCCCAACACAGTTGAGAATATATTGATCATATCTAAGAAACATGTAATACTCTATGGAGTCCAAGTTAGCAAGCAAATTTGTATAAACAAATTGAGAGTACCTAAAGTTGACCCCCTGAACCATCCCATGGACTATGAAGGAGAGATCTTTAGGAATCTGGTCCTCTGGTCCTAACCCTCATTCTTATTGGATAAGCTATAGACGACCACATGTAGTAAGTACTTCCACTGTGATGAGACCTTCCCATTCCTGAAGGTCTTTACAGAGAAATCTCCCTCATAGCCCATCTGCGCAAAAAGCTAGTGTTTAGACCTTCCCATTCCACTGTAACAACTTCCTTTGGGAAAGACAACTCACCTTCTTCATCATCTAATTGAAGATGGGTGTTGATGATGGCTGGAGTGATGAAGATTGTCCTCCCTGCACTGTGGTAGAAAATGACTTCTCCCCATCTAGAACAACCTCTTGATAGGTTTTCAAAAATTCAAGCAGATAATCCTCATAAATAAAAGGATCGATGGTAACTGCGTGTGTAACTGCATGGAGAAATCTGGGTCATTTCTCAGAGTAATTAGACAAAGCCAAGAATTGGGAGGTCAAGTAATTAAACAGAGCCAAGAATTGGCAAACCCCTAAGAAGTGTGGACATTTCTTAGAGTTTAACAGAGCAACCTGGTTGTGTTGCCTATGTAACTGCATAGAGAAATCTGGATCACTTCTTCGGTTAAGGTTGGCCATTTTAGATAGCTTAAAAGTGAAGGAAAGATGAACAAAGGTGGTTGCAAAGAGAAATTTTTGGAATTTATGTTTGGAGGAAAGATGAAGATGATTGAAAGAAGGGGGAACCGTTGGGTTTATATGTGAAAAGGATTTAAGACAAAGTGAATCAAAGAGGATAAACTTAGAAATCCAGATGTCGGTCCCACCTCTGAAAAAGTAGTTTGCGTTTTGCTGAAAAGTAGTTTTCTTGGAAGTCAAAAAAGCTTTCAAAGGTAAATTGTATTCAGAAGTTTTAATGAAAAGCTTCCGAAGCCAAAATGAATTCAGAAGAATTTCCTAGGAGTTTTGAAAATTTTTCTTTGGAAGAGAATTAAGACTTGAACATCTTGTTCAAAAGAACAAAGCTTCCAAGAGTTAATTTGCTTCGAAAGGAAATTGTTCTTAAAAACATATAAGTGCCTAAGAGAAATTTTTTAAGCTCCGGAAGAGACTTCAAAATTTTCTTCTGAAGGGAAATTACTTAGTTAGTTATTTGTTTTGAAGGCATAAGTTTCTTCTGAAGATAAAACCATATCTTTCGAAGGATCAAGATTTTTTCGAAAATCTAAGGAAAGTCTTCAAAATGGTTTTCATCGAGAGAAAACAAGAGCTTATGAAGGTGATAAACTAGACAACTTAGGACACACAAATTTTAAGAAATAATATGAATTAGTTTTAAGAAAAATCTACTCAAAGTTAATCATCCCAATAGCTGATATAAGATACTTAAATCTCTGTTCATCAAAGGCTTTTGTAAACATATAAGCAGATTGTTCATTTGTGTTAACCATGACTAGTTTTATTAATCCTTTTTTAAAGTTCTCTCTAATTAAATGATACTTGATAATGATGTGTTTTGTCCTTGAGTGCTGCACAAGATTCTCTATGATTGAGATAGCGTTTTTGTTATCTATGTGAATGGGAGTCTACTTGAAATTTAATCCATAGTCAAGCATCTGATTTTGAATCCAAAGCACTTGAGCACAGCGGCTTGCAGAAGCAATGTATTCAGCTTCACCAGTTGATGCAGAGACACAGGAGCGTTTCTTGCATTTGTCATGAGACAACCCTTCCACCAAGAAACTCACATCCCCTAGATGTAGATTTTGTAGTCATATTACAACCACCATAATCATGATCTGTATAAGTATATAGATTGAAGTCAGAATTCTTAGGATACCAAAGACCGTGTTGAGGCACATTTGAGATATCTTAGAATTCTCTTGATAGTGATAAGGTGTGACATCTTGGGGTTGGCATGATATCTTGCACAAATACATGTGGCAGACATGATATCAGGCCTGCTAGTTGTAAGATACATAAAAGACCCAATCATAGCCCTGTAAAGGTGTTCATCCACACACTCTCCCTCAAGATCAGGTCCAAGGGAGTGGTTCCTAGCTATGAGTGTCTTAGCAATCTTACAATCAGTCTTGTTGAACCTCTTGAGTATGTCTTGAACATACTATAAAGATGCCATCTTCAACTTGCTTCACTTGAGTTCCCAGAAAGAAATTAAGTTCCCCCATGGCACTCATTTCAAATCTGTCCTTCATCAGCTTCTCAAAGTCTTTGTAGAGCCATGGATTAGTTGAACCAAAGATAATGTCATCTGCATACACTTGAACTATTATTATGTCATTTCCCTATCCTTTGATGAAGAAATTTCCATCTATAGTACCCCTTCTATATCCATGGTTGCAAAGAGACTTAGATAGAGTCTCATACCACTTCCATAGTGCTTGGTGCAGCCCATAAAGAGCCTTATCAAGCTTGTGGACATAATCAGGATGATCATGATCTGCAAAACTAGGTGGTTGTTTAACATACACCTCTTCACAAATCACCCCATACAAAAAAGCACATTTGACATCAAGTTGATAGACCTTGAAGTTCTTGGATGCAGCAAATGCCAAGAATATTCTAACAGCTTCCAGTCTTGCCACAGGAGCAAAGACATTAGTGCAGTCAGTTCCTTCTTCATCTGTGTATCCTTGAACAACTAGTCTAGCTTTGTTTTTGACGACAATGTATCTATCATCTTTCTTATTCCTAAACACCCATTTGGTTCCTGTAGTAGTCTTCCCATGAGGAAGAGGACATAGGTTCCAAACCTTTTGCCTTTTAAATTAATGCAGCTCCTCTTGCAAAGCTTCAACCCAATTTCCATCCTTCAAAGCCTTATCAGTCTTCTTAGGCTATATCTAAGATAAGAAACACGAGTGAATACACACATTTGCTTCATGGGGTTTGTCCTCTTGTTCTTACCCTGTATCAACATCTTTAATGATGTTTATGGTAGGATGAGACTTGTGGATCCTTAGTTGAGGGATCACAGCAAGTTACTAAGAGAGATCTAAATTAGAAAAATTTAGATACGGCATTGATGCTTCTCCCACCAAATTAGCACACTTCTCAAGAGAAACTTGATCCAATGAGATTGTGACATGGTTGATAATTTCACAAGGACCTGAGAAAACCAATGAAAGGTTTCTTCTTGTGCCAAAGTTCATAAGGAGTCTTGCCATGAGTGTTTACCACTAAAACTCTATTTTGCACATAACTGACTATGTTGACTGCCTCTGCCCAGAAGGTGATAGGTAGCTTAGAGTCAGACAATATGGTTCTTACATCTTCCACCAGTGTATTGTTTCTCCTCTTAACAACACCATTTTGCTGAAGAGTCCTGAGAGCACTATACAGTCTTGTAATACCCTTTTCATCACAAAATGTATCAAGGATTTGGTTCATAAATTCAGTTCCTTCATCACATTTTATGGTTTTGACCTTGTGATCACATTGATTCTCAATCTTTAAGATGAAATTCTTCAGAATCTTAGGAGTCTCATCCTTAGTTTTAAGGAAAAAGACCCAAGTGAATCTTGTAAAGTCATTTGTGGTCACCAAACAATAAGAGGTCTTCCTAGAATCATTACATTGGTAAGGCCAAAGAGATCCATATGTAGCAAGTTTAGGGGAGTAGTGATGGAGTTTCTTTCCTTAGTTTTATAAGACACTTTATGTTTCTTCTCTTTCAGGCATGCAACACAATGATCATCACATGTAAACTCTTTCTTTGCCATTCCAGTTACAAAATCATTTTTAATCAATTTATTCATGTACTTAAAGTTTATATGGAAAATTCTTTTATGCCAGAGGCAAAACTCAACACTATTAGCTTTAGATAGAAAGCATGAAACTTCTCCTAAGGGAGATGTTTCTTGCAAATCCATCTTGTACATGTTTCCTCTCCTGGGGGCTCTGAACAGGATATGCTTATGAGGAATGATCACCCTGAGCTTGAGAACTATGCATTCATGCTCAGTAAAGAGCATGTTATGACTCTAATCACAAAATTGGGATACACTCAGAAGATTGTATCCAGGCTCCTTAACAAAGTTTACCTTCTCAATATTGAGCTACCGTTTGTGACCATGCCCCATCCAGAAATGTGACCACCTTCATCTCCTCCAAAAGTAGTTGTCCCTCTATCAATTCTTCACAATTTTGGAGTAGTGACATGTTGCCTGTCATGTGCCTGGAACAACCACTATTAATGATCCAGACATTTTTGTTTGTCTTGAGCTATTCCTGCACAAAGAAAATGATTAGTTACATTTGTAAACCCAAGCCTTATTATTCTTGGGCTTATCAAAGGAAGTAGAAGGTAATGAAACAGTAATAGATCCTATAGTTGTGTTTTGAGGATCTTTTACTGTTGTTGATGGAGAACTTTCAGATACATGGTCTTTTTTGACTTCCACACCACCTTCAAAAGTTTGGACTTGACCTTTAACACTTCGGAAGCTTTTGAGACTTTGAAAGTTTTGATGACTGGAACTTTAGAAGATCCTGCTAACACTACAGCAGACTTCATTGCTTTGGAAGTATTCTTTTCTTCCAAGTCCAAATTTTCTTCCGAAGGCTATTTTCCACTTACCTTCTTCTTCACTTTGGAGCTTCAGAAGGAAATAGATTTTCCTTCTGAAGCTGAAATCTTCTTAGAGCTCTTGGAAGTCCCTTTGTTGACCATAAGTGCCTCTTTGATTGTATGGACAATCCTTAGCAAGATGAGAAGTACTTTCACACATAACATATTCTATCTTCTTCTTCCTAAGAGCCTTCTTCTGAGAACATGCCGATTTTGATCACTTCTCTTCTCCACCTTCATCTTTGCACATGTTGAGACAGTCCTTTTAGGGTGAGAACTGTTCTTGGAGTTGGATGGTTTAGGCTGTGCAGCAATGGTACACAACATATCACTCTTCTTCTTGATGTTGAGATTAATTGAACATGAACTAGAAATCTTGGTAGAAGAGTTGAGGTTGATGTCTTTAGTCTTAACCACTTCAAACCCTGTAGAGATAAAGACTTGTTTCTACATAGAGTCAAAAGTGGCCTTAATCTCTTAATACTTCTTAGCTTTTCTCTTGCTCTTTCTAATCAAGTTCTTCCTCATAGACTTGGTCATCATAGGCTTCTTGGTCTCCTTAGAAGGATAGTGACCCTTCTTAGAATCCTCCTCTTCACTCTTCTCAGAGGAATTCTTCACTATCACTTCTTCATCCTCTTCACTCAAGGGGTCTATGAGAGGAAGCTCATCTTCACAAGTTCCACACCTAGGTGCTCATACAAACAAGATTGTGTGTGGAGGAGCTTTCTCACTAGATCCCAGTCCCTACTTGTTTTGATAACAAACTTTTGCATGCCAGGATGAGGATATGATGTTCTTGAATGTCTCTTCTTCAAGAATACATTTTACTACCATGGCTTTGCTGATCACAAGCTCAGCCTAGCATTCAGTCAACTTGGTTACGAGATCCTTTATTGAGTCCTATAATTGGTGTGCTCATGTTTTAGAAGTGAAATGGTTTTCTTCATGTCCTCTATCTTTAACTTATAATCATTTTTAGCCTTTTTGAAATCAGATCTTAAGATGTTCCAGGACTCAAGATGAAATCTCATCTCTAAGTTATAGAACCTGTATCTATTAACTTTAGCAATACATTCAAGAGTACAGAGATGTTGTAATACCTTAGCTTTATCTTGGTTAGCAATCAATTCTTGATTTTGAGATGCATCTTCCACCTGAAAGCTCCAGTCAAAGTCTCCTTCTTCAACAGCAACTGTAGCTTGCTGCTTTGGCTTCTCATCCTGGGTAGCTTTATCAGTGTAGTTTGGTCTGGATTTTGAATTGCCACCTTTTGTTCTGGTACCTTGCATTCCCTAGAAAAATGGCCCATCAAGTTACAATTGTAACACTTGACTTTGCTTTTATCCAACCCAAACTTTCCACTGGTTGTATTGTTGGGAAACTTCCTTCATGTCCGCTTGTAGAACTTCTTGGCTCTATGAGTGAGATGAGCCATTTGCTGGACTATTCGCATATACTCTAGATCATACGAATGGGTACAATCCAGATCTTCAATGGTGAAATAAGCTCCCACAACTTTCATCAAAAGACACAAAAGCTTGAGAAGAACTTGTCTTTTGCAATGGACTTCCTTTGAGTATACTTCTCCCTTGTTGTCTCTGGGAAGGTGATGAAAGGACCCTTTTGTGAGTCATCATGGTAGCATATGAGATAATTGGGGTTCTATTCTATCCCTTTTACTCACATGAAAGGTTGAACCCATTTGATTGTTGGAGTTACATGATGAACCTTGCATGTTCATCTCCATCTGGTATCCACTGAGAACGCCATACAACTCTGTCAAAGTGAGAGTCTTAAAGTTCACAGTCCTCTTGATAACAACCCAATAATGTGTCCATTTTCTAGGAAGAGAGGACATGAACTTACTTACAATATCCCTATTTTCAAGAGTTACTCCAACATCCACTAGAGTATCCACAATCTCAACATACCTAAAGTATTGTTGAGTCATGGTCTCACCTGTTTTGAAGGTAAAATTTTCAAATTGCTTCTTCAGGAGATCCTTCTTGTTCTCCTTGGCTTTAGTGGAACCCTCATACACAGTTTCAATGCATCCCACAACTACTTAGCTATTTTGTATTCTTGAAACCTCTGTATATAGAGTTTTGAAGAGCAGTCTGAAGGGCTATCATGGCCTTTTGATCAATTTCTACTCTCTTTCTATCTTCATTTGAGTAGTTAGTCACAGCCTTGGGGATCATACCACCTCCAGCAGTAGCTGAAGACATGCTTGGTATGTAAGGTGTAGTAACTACAGACTCCCACATTCTTGAGTCTAGAGACTTGATAAATCCTTCCATTCTTTGGAACCAAGTGTCAAAGTCATCAGAGTGATCATTGGGGACTTTTTCATGGTTCCAGTTTCCATATCATCCTTAGAGATAGCTACCATTTGAGATGTTAAGTATTTTGTGTGTGAGGGATCTTAAGATGGTGAGATTTTATATCAAGAGTCTAGAGTGCTCTGATACCAATTGTAGGACCTTTTAAGAGTACTAGCTTACAACATAACAACACAAAAAGGAGAGTGTGCAATAATACTTAACAGATCAAATGGGGAACTAGAAACCAGTTTTAGTGATAACTAAGAAACACAAGTATTCAAGAGACAGAACAAGAACAACACAAGTAGTTGGTTTTCAAGGATGATGTATATTGCTATCTAGTTCCTTACAAGTGTTTACAAAGCAATGGTTTAAGATACAAAGGACCAAAGATACTTATACTACAACCTACAACTAGCCATACTTTGAAGGCTAGCTGGATACATGATATTGACAACAACAAGATCAATGTAGAGTCAAAATGCAGATTGCCTTTTGACTAATGACTATGATATGCCATAGCTCACATCCTAATATATTACAAAAAGGATAAATACATAAAGTAGAAAGTTATAGACTCAAGACCTCAATGTACAGTTGCCAAAAGCATGGACCTTTCACCAACTTATGTATAGGTGGTGTCTTATGAAAGTTGCAGCGGAAAGAGGTCCAGCTTTATGGAAAAGGTACATCAGATAAAGCATGTGTTCAAAAGTCCTCGGAAGAAATCTATCTTCAAGTGTTCGCTTCAGAAGATTTTGTATCTGAAGCTTCGGAAGACTTCATGTTTGGCTTCGAAAGATATTAGTCTTGGCTTCAGAAGATTTCACACTTAGAATATTTTCTAAGGCAGAGTGTGAAACTTCCAAAGCATTCCACTTCTGCACACTTGTGCATGCATGCATAAGAGACTTTGGGTGTTTGGGTTGCATCAGCCTTATATCAAACCTTACAAGAAGTTTCATGCTTTCTGTCTAAAGCAAGTAGTGATGAATCTTTTCCCTAGCATAAAAGAATATGCCATGTAAACTTTAAGAACATGAATAAGCTAATTAAGAATGATTTGGTAACTAGAATGCGAATGAAGGAGTTTACAAGTGTTGATCATTGTCTTTCTTTCCTGAAAGGGAAGCAACACAAGGTATCTCATAAGCCAAAGGAAAGAAACTCCATCACTACTCCCTTACACTTGTTACATATGGATATCTTTGGCCCCACCAGTTTACTGAGTCTAAGAAGGACCTCTTACTGTTTAGTGATTACAAATGACTTCACAAGATTCACTTGGGTCTTCTTCCTTACAACTAAGGATGAGACTCCTGAGATTCTGAAGAATTTCATCTTAAAGAGTGAGAATCAATCTGATCACAAGGTCAAAACCATAAGATGTGATCAAGGAATAGAATTCAAGAACCAAGTCCTTGATACATTATGTGATGAAAAGGGTATTACAAGACAATATAGTGCTACCAAGACTCCTCAGGAAAATGGTGTTGTTGAGAGGAGAAACATGACACTTATTGAAGCTGGAAGAAGTATGTTGTCCGACTCTAAACTATCTATCACCTTATGGGCAGAGGCAGTCAACACTGCCTACTATGCAGAAAACATGGATTTAGTAGTTAAGACATGTGGTAAGACTACTTATGAACTTTGGCACAAGAGGAAACGTTTCATTAGTTTTCTTAGGTCTTTTGGATGTCCTTGTACCATCATGAATACCAATGATCAAATTGACAAATTTGCTGAGAAATCAGATAATGGACATTTAATTGGGTACTCTTCCCAAGCTAACGCTTATAAAGTATACAATATCATAAACAGGATTGTTGAAGAGTCAACCAATGTGACTTTTAATGAACACACACCCAGTGTAATTGGTTTGGTCCTGATGGGCCATTTGATCTTGATTTAGTTACCAATTGTTTTAACAAATCTTGTGAGAATGTTTCAGGGTCTATAGATATTCTACCAATAGGTGATCCTAATCCAAGATTTGAACTGACAAGACCTTTAAGCTATACACTTCAGCTCCAGTTGTAACTAATTCTTCAAATGAAGTTTCCATCAGCATTACAATAACCAATTCAGTTGATACATCTGAGTTTCCTTCAAATTCCACTCAAGGCTCAATAACTAGATAAAGAAGCTTCAAATGTAGAAGACCATGGTGGTGGTTATAGTGATCAAGAATTTCTTGATGCTAACAACCAATCCATTGAAGACAACATCAATGATGTCACATACTCATTGGATCAAGTCTCACTTGATAAGGTGTTGATAAGGTGGGAGAAACATCAATGCTAGATCTAAATTTCTAATTTAGATCTCTCTCAAAAACTTTGGTGCGATCCCACAGCTAAGGATCCATAAGTCTCATCCCGCCTCAAACATCATTGGAGATGTTGACTCAGGGGTAAGAACAAGAGGACAAACCCATGATTCAATGTTTGTCTTCACTCTTGTTTCTTACCTCAGATAGAGCCTAAGAAAATTGATGAGGATCTGAAGGATGGAATTTGGGTTGAAGCTATGCAAGAGGAGCTCCTTCAATTCAAAAGGTAGAACGTTTTGAACCTATGTCCTCTTCCTCATGGGAAGACTACTATAGGAACCAAATGAGTTTTTAAGAATAAGAAGGTTGATAGAGGACTTGTCATCAAAAATAAATCTACACTAGTTATTCAAGGGTATACCTAAAAAGAAGGAATTGACTACAAAGATGTCTTTTCTCCTGTGGCAAGACTGGAAGCTTGTAAGGCCCCATTCTCGGGATGCTTACAGCTGGTCAATCATTACATATAAAACATATTAACTTTCACCAAACATCGCAGTGGAACATTGAAATAACTTTTCATTAAAAATCCTTTTGCAAGTTAATACAATCATTCATTAAATATTTCCATTTGTTCGTATTACAATGCAAAAACATTAACAAAAGAATGCCATCCAAAATGCCAAGTAGCTGCCCTGCGCCATCCTCAGCAATGCTCACCTACCAACTGGAAAATGCATAAAAAGTCAGTGTTGCTCAGTGAGTTCTAGTGTTAAAATAAAACATACTTTGCTTTCATTAAAACCATTCTTTACTTCCTTTCAAATCATACTATACTGTCGTACATGATCACACATCGTACGTACACATAGATAATAACTTTATTATCTTCTTTACTATTCATCACTTTTTTTCTTTATCTCTTTCCAGATCAGTGTCATCAGCTATACCCCAAACGTATGCACAAAGCGGGTACTGGGCCAAAGATCATAAATGACTTCCATAAAACACATAGCCTAGAACCAGCACCGAGGCAAGCGACAAAGATCCCAACTGTATGCTGCACCCCAAACATATGCACAAAGCGGGTACTGGGCAAAGATCATAAATGACTTACATAACGCACAATGCCTGGCACCAACACCGGGGAGAGTAATCACTATAAACCATGTACTATATCACTGGTCAGTCACAAAGACTGGACCCCTACGTGTATCCTTAAAGGTTAGCTAAACCACACACAGTTGAGCTTACGACATTTTAAAGTCGTGCACCTCCGTACATTTTGCTTGCAAGCCTTTCTTTACTTTCTCTTTCATTAATGCATGCATTCTATCGTTATGTTCCTCATTCATTATCTCTCACTTTACGTTACATAATACTTTATCATTTCTTTCACAAATATAACATGTAAAGCCACGGGAAAGATAAACATACATAACAGGAACATAAACATAATCATACAAAATATCACCATACAAGGCACCATCACACATGCATAACATACATGCAACATACCATCATGCAAAAAGCATCAAACATACATCATCATACTATGCCCATCACATCCCCATTGATTTCAAAAAGTCAACTCACTATGCCCCCGGGAACCTCCCAAGTCAAAACCTACTTTCACACTTTCCCCAAAAATTCAGAAAATAATCTAAGTGTTCATCTGCATTTGCCTTTTTGTTCATCCACATTTGTTTTAGTTCATCCGCATTTGTTTTAGCTCATCCGCATTGACTTTACATATCTGCATTTGTTCATCCGCATTTGTTCATCCGCATTTGTTCATCCACATTGACTTTTACTCCTCCACATTTCGCCCAATACTCATCCGCATTTCCCATACTTAGTCAATGTTCATCTGCATTTCCTATTCTTAGTCAATGCTCATCCGCATTTCCCATACTTAGTCAATGTTCATCCGTATTTCCCATACATAGTCAATACTCATCCGCATTAACTGTTCATCCGCATTAACTGTTCATCCGCATTGACTTCCAATACTCATCCGCATTGGCTTACTTAGTAGTTAATACTCGTCCGCATTAACTATTCATTCGCCTTGACTTCCAATACTCATCTGCATTGCTTCTGCATACTAAGGCAGATTCTATAACTTAAACATACGAGCCCTAAACATCAGATCTCAGTTCCCAATCACTATCTATCATGTTCTAAGCTTAAATTTTACATTCTAAGCCTTAGAAACACGACCATAACATCATCAAACATGAACATAGCCCAATATCACATCATAACAGCAACATACACACAATCATACATTCGGTTGAAAACCTAGTTTTATAAAAACATACATTCATGCATTTTCAGCCCCAAAATTAGTTAAAAACCAGTAAAAGAGGGGTTCTAGAACTCACCTTAGCAGCTCTTGAGTATGCCTTCTTCCAAACTCGTTTGCAATTGAGTTCAACCACCTAGAAACGCACTAAAACACACACAACCGAACATACAAACAAACATAAGCATACACACGAGGCAAGGCCAATTAAGAACACCATAAAACCATGAATTATTACTTTGAATTTGAATCTTTCCTCTTGTTCTTCTTCAAAACTAGAAAACTCTGCACTTTCTCTCTCTAGAATCGGTAAGCAGAAAGGTGATGTTCAAGAGTGGGCAACCATCACCTTTATCACCAACTTTTCAAAGATATTGTCCTTTTTGTCACTTTTTCTTCACTTTATTCTTCTTTCTTGACTTTAAAATAACCTGGTGTTATAAAGCTGTTAGGATACTTTTTAGCATTTGTTGCATCCAAGAACTTCAAGGTCTATCAACTTGATGTGAAATGTGCTTTTCTCTATGGAGTGATTAATGAAGAGGTGTATGTCAAACAACCACTTGGCTTTGCAGATCCTGATCATCCTGATTGTGTCTGCATGCTTGATAAGGCTCTTTATGGGCTGCACCAAGCACCAAGAAAGTTGTATGAGACTCTATCATAGTATCTCTGCAAGCATGGATACAATAGTTACTATAGATGGAACTCTATTCATCAAAGGAACATGAAATGACTTTATGCTAGTTCAAGTATATGTCGATGACATCATCTTTGGTTCAACTAATCCAAAGCTTTGTAAAGGCTTTGAGAAGTTGATGAAGGTTAGATTTGAAATGAGGCCATAGGAGAACTAATTTTCTTTTTGGGAATTCAAGTGAAGCAAGTTGAAGATGGCATTTCATAAGTCAGTCAAAGTATATTCAGTACATACTTAAGAAGTTCAACATGACTAATTGCAAGGTTGCTAAGACTCCCATAGGAAGAAACCATTCCCTTGGGCCTGACCTTGAGGGGGAGTGTGTGTATTAACATCTCTACAGGGCTATGATTGGGTCTCTTACGTACCTTATAGCTAGCAGGCCTAATATCATGTTTGCCACATGTGTGTGTGCAAGATATCAAACCAACCCCAAGATGACACACCTTATCACTATCAAAATGATTTAAGATACCTCAAAGGTGCCTAAACACTTGGCCTTTGGTATCCAAAGAATTCTGACTTTAATTTGTATGCATATACAGATAGTGACTATGATGGATTCAATATGACTGCAAAGTCTACATCATGGGGATGTTAGTTTCTTGGTGGAAGGGTTGTCTCCTGGCAATGCAAAAAGCAATCTTTTGTATATGCATCAACAGCTAAAGCTAAATACATTGTTGATGCAAGCTACTATGCTCAAGTAGTTTGGATTCAAATCAAATGTTGGACTATGGGTTCATCTTTAAAGAGACTCCCATTTACATAGACAATAATAATGCTATCTCTGTTACAAAGAATCTTGTGCAACACTCAAGGACTAAACACATCAATATCAGGTACATTGGCTTAGAGATAACTTTGAAAAGGGCTTTGATCAAACTAGTCAAGGTTAACACAAATAAACAATATGTTGATTTGTTCACTAAAGATTTTGATGAGTAGAGATTTAAATATCTCATATCAGCTATTGGGATGATTAACCTCGAGTAGCTTGTTCTTAAAACTAATTCATATTATTTCTAAAATTTGTGTGACCTAAGTTGTATTTCATCATCTTCATAAGCTCTTGTTTTCTTTGAAAGAAAATCCTTTTAGAAGATTTTCTTAGATTTTTGAAAATCTTGATCTTTTCTATCCTCGAAAGATGTAGTTTTATCTTTAGAAGAAACTTATGCCTTTAAAACAAACAACTGCTTAAGTAAGCTTGCATTCAGAAGAAATTCTAAAATCTCTTCGAAGCTTAATATTTTCCTTAAACATTTGAATGTTTTCAAGGACAACTTTCTTTCGAAGCAAATTATCTCTCGAAAGCTTTATTCTTAATTGAATAAGTATCCAATACTTAATTCTCTTCTGAAGCAAAAAATCTTAGGAAATTCTTCCGAAGTCATTTTGGCTTTGAAAGCTTTTTAACTAAAACTTCTGAAGACAATTTACCAACGGAAGATTTTCAACTTCCAAGAAAACTACCATTTGAGCAAAAAGCAAACTACTTTTTCAGAGGTCGGACAAACATTTGGATTTCAAAGTTTATCCTCTTTCATTAACTTTGTCCTAAATCCATTTCATATATAAACCCAACGGTTCCTCCTCTTCCTTTATCATCTTCATCTTCTCCCGGACCAAAATTCCTAAACTTCTCTCTAGAACCGCCGTTGTCCTTTTTCTTCACCTCTAAGCTTTCTCAAATGGCCAACCTCAACCACAAAAATGACCCAGACTTTTCCATGCAGTTACACAGGCAACACAATCAGGTTGCTCTGTTAAACTTTGAGAAAGATCCACATTTCTCAGAGGTTTGTCAATTCTTGACTCTATCAACTACTTCACCTCCCTTACCATTGATCTTGTTCTTTATGAGGATCATTTTCTTGATTTTTGGAAGACTTGTCAAGAGGTCATCCTAGATGGGGAGAAGCCACTATCTGCTACAGTGTAAGGGAGGACAATCTTCACTACTCCAGCCATTATAAACACCCATCTTTAGCTGGATGATGAGGAAGGTGGTTGTCTTTTCACAAAGAAGCTGCCAACCAATCCTTCCAACTGATGGGCTATGAGGGGAATTCTATGTAAGGACCTTTAGGAAAGGGAAGGTCTCATCCTAGTGGAAGTACTTATTATATGTTGTCATCCACATCTTGTCCAACAAGCATGGGGGTTAGGACTAGATTCCTGAAGATCTCTCCTTCATAGTGCATGGAATGGTTCTGGGAGTCAAGTTCAGGTACTCTCAGTTTGTTTATAGAAATTTGCTTACTAAATCCCAAGTGAACTGTGAACTGGGCTCACAGTTGAGGGAAACAAATAATATTCTTAAATTGGGACAGATGAAGCCCAGTATCTTTATAATTTTTAAGAAGCCAACTGTTAGCTTCTCTAGGGTAGAAATAGACCTGGTCCCCAAAATGTTAGAGCTCATTGCTCAAGGTGACAATCTAGTAACACAAGCTAGTGTTACACCCACACCTTCAACCTCTCAACCACCAAAACAGCCACAAATCACCCTCACCTACCAAGAAATCCAAACGAACCCTGCACAAGTTACTCAGTTTATGCGGGCCCCTATACTACTACCCACACAAGTGGAAGTGGACTCTAGAGCTCTTACTTCTCCCAAAGAGCAAACACTATCATTACTTTAACAGTTAGTCTTGAGGTTCCTCATGCTCAGACTGATGAACTCAGTAGCCAACAGCCTTAAGCCTAACTCCTAGCTCACCTATACAAGAGGGTGATGCTACCAAAAGGGGGAGAAAGTCATAACAATTATAGAACTTGGGAGTTCTTCATAGAGCATGGACTTTGAAGACTCACCATCTTCACTTGCAACTGTCCATACTTAGCAACTTCCTCAAGTTCACATTGATGTGGGCTCTATAGACTCCTTCATTCAGAGTCTTTTTTAGGAAAGCATTCCAAGGTCTGTGTCATCTCCACCTTATGGAACTTCCAATTACATCAAAGGGTGGATGTATGATGCCAATAGAAGAGCCCTTATTCTTCAAAGAGTTCAAGGACAGCAAGAAGTCTTCGACTTCAGACCTTAAACTACATGAAGGTCTTGACCTTGACAACATGCCACTTGTTAATCGAATCCAATATAGAAAAGCTGATAAGTTGGCTCAAAGGATTCAAGATAGAATTACTGAAGAGTTTAGTCTTAGAAGGAGACAAAGGCAATCAGGCAATGTCATTGCTCAACTGGATGTTGAGGCGGACCCTAAGATTAGCTTCAAAGGGAAAACCTTGACTGAAAGCCCTGTTTTGATCCTAAGAGTCCTGTCACACCTACAACTACTTGAGAAGTCCATTCCCTTGATGAGACACCTATTGGTGAACATGTATCTCAACCTCTCTCTAGCCAGAGCTTAGATGGTACACCAAGCAATGAAGGCCAAACCTCTCTCCCCCTTTAGTCACAAAGGTCTGTGAGTGACAAAGGGAAAAGGAAAATGACTCCTAAGGACATTAGGAAGGAGGAGAGAGAGAGAGAGGAAAAGGAATCCAAGGGGAGACAGTTCCTCTATTGGGTCTACTGGCTTCATGGAAACTGCAATTAGGGCTGCTCCTAGACCAAGCACTCAGATGATAAGTTGAGGGCAGCCAGGATTGCCAACTTATAGACAAGAACTATGATATTGATAATATCATCTCCCTCCCCTTAGAGGAACTAAATGAACTGGCTAACATGGACATGTCATGAGAAAGGAAGGAAGCAGAGGGTGCAAGATTTCTTCTCCAAATAAAAGAAGAAAAGAGACTTAAAAGGCCTACAAACATGTTCCAACCCTTTCAGAAATTCAAGAAAGTCCTAAACAAGAGGTTGTGGCTCCACAAGAACCTCAGATAGACAAAGGAACTGATAGTATTAATATGATCAACTACCTGAGTGCTATAGGCCTATATTAGGCAAATGCACTTGTTCTCCTGTCCTTTGAGTACATAGAGTTTGAGCATCTCAAACAGCTTGAACTTGAAATACTCAAAGAGAGAAAGACAACAAAGAGACATATGAGAGAAGAAGCTACAATGGAAAGATCCATTATCTAAGAGAATGAAGAAGTCTTAAGATAGGTAGATGATGAGCTTCTTAAAGTTGTATGGATTCTCTAGAAAGAGACTTGGCCCTATGTCTCTATCTACCATGGATGAGTACATTAGGGTGATTAAGCAAAAGATCAAGAGAAGAAGAACTTGTTGACTTACACTCCCCACCAAGTCAGGTCCCTCAGTAAGTAGAGGTTAAGGTTGAACCTTTTGTGACAACACACCCTAGACCTCCTGCTAAATCTCACCACGATTCAGCTTCTGATCCACAACAGGGTTCTGTACCCTCTCTATGAGAGAGGAAAACCCAACTGAGGAAGACAAAGATGATCAATAAGGGTTGCAGGCCAGTCTTCTCAGTTAAATAATTCAAAGTGGAGAAAAAGGATGGCTTCTAAACCAAGTCAAAGAAAGAAGAAAAGGCATCCAATCCAAACCTCGGGATGAGTCATAATATCCTGAGGATGTGCAACAAGAGGTAGCTCAACCAACTCCAATCCAAGAAGCTCATCTGGCATCAGGAAGACCCTTTTTGTCTTGGACTTACTCTACAAATCCAGAAAGATGGCGTGTCATCAGAGATCAAGGTATTGAAGATGTTTACAGATGGCAAGACATATTCAATTACCTCTGCATGATGTATTTGAGATGAGAAGAGCTTTTTGAGAGTCTGAATGATCCTAACCATCTTATAAAGAAAGGCATGGTCATCATCATAATGAGAACTATCAATATCTGAAGTCTTCAAGTGTTTTGGAAGTATCAGCTAAGGGGGACTTCTAAGGTTTCATATAAGAATGATGCAATCAAAACATCCCAACAGTTTGTCATGCATGCATGCACAAAGTGCTGATGTAGAATGCTTCAAAAGTTTCACATTCTACATTAGAAATTATTCTAAGTGTGAAATCTTCCAAAGCCAAGACTAATATCTTCCAAAGCCAAACATGAAGTATTTTAAAGCTTCAGAGATAAAGTCTTTTGAAGCTTTAAAGACAAAGTCTTCCGAAGCCAGTTTATGAAGACAGACTTCTTTCAAAGACTTTTGAGTACATGCTTTATCTAATGTACCTTTTACCATAAAGCTGGACCACCTCTCAGCTGCAACTTTATTTGGCTCACCAACATTCACAAGTTGGTGAAAAGGACTATGCTTTTGGTAAACTGTACATTGAGGTCTTGAGTCTGTTTCTTTCTACTTTACGTACTTTTATCCTTTTTTGTAACATATTAGAATGTGAGCAATGGCATGTCATAGTCACTAGTTAAAAGGGAATCTACCTTTTGACTCTACATTAATTGTTGTTGTCTAGATCATGTATCCAGTTGGCCTTCAAAGTATGGCCAGCTGTAGGATGTAGTATAAAGTATTTCTGGTCTTTTGTATCTGAATGTATGCTTTGTAATGCTTATAAGGAACTAGAGAGAAATATACAACATTCTTGAAAGCCAAACACTTGTGTATTATGTTCTTGTTCCATCTCTCAATTAATTGTGTTTCTTAGTATAATTGTAACTGCTTTCAAATTCCCCATTTAATCTGCTAAGTGTTCTATAATCAATCTCTCCTCATTGTGTGTTGTGTTGTAAGTGACCAAACCCCCTCAAATGGTCCTACAATTGGTATTAGAGCATTCCAGGCTCTTGATAGTAAGATCTCACCATCTTAAGATCACCCCTGTTTGGATCGTGTATAGGACTAAATACTAACTGATATATGTGTATACCGAATCAAATAGTGCGAAATCCTATTTGATTGGCCATCCAATTAGTGAGAACGCACATAGAAACAATTGTAGATTGAATCTAAACATTAAGAACAATTGGTAATCGATCTAGTGCGATCTATGAACTTGGAACAGGTTCTTAGAGGTCTCTGGATGGCTAGGGTATGTATGTATTTGAAGTGTCTTCATTTTCCATGATTTAAGGGGTATTTATAGGTTAGGGTTCTCATTTGTGCGACTGAGCCGTTCGCATGGTTCAGTCGTGCGATTGAGTCATGCGGTTGATCCATTCGCATGACTGAGCCAATCTCATGTTACAATCGTGCGACTGATCCAGTCTCCTGGTTCAGTCGTGCGACTGGTTCATTAGCATGAAGTTGTTCATGCGTATGGTCTATTAGCATGGGCCATTCGCATGAGAACTTCACACAATTATGTTTAACCATATTTCTAAATCATTATCAATTAAGAACTATGTAAACAACCACAAACCTATATAGTTAGTTCCATAAGCATTATTACATAATAAGCAATGAACCACACATTATATTTCATTAAGTACCCATTCTAGTACATATGTGTCAGACAATAAAGACATTTTACATTAAGCTCAGAAACTAGGTACACATGTATCTACAATCTCCCCCTTGGACTTAGTTTCTTCAACTATCTTACATTCTTCATAAGCTCATCATATTTCTTGTACTTCTCCTCTCTTGTAACTCCTGCATGTATTTCAAATGCAAAGCAGAATCTAATCACGTTTAGGAATTGGAGGGCTTGTACAATATCTTGCACATCATAGAACAATCACCACTTGTATAGGGTGTAAACATCATCAGCCGACAAGTTAGTAAGCCACATGGGGTCAAACACCCTAATAGTTTCCATATTACCATTTCTGTTCAACACTATGACCGCCTCACCTATTCTCCAATCATAGTACCACCACTTGAAGTGTGGAGTGAAGTCCTGGAGCATTTCCCGTAGAGGGATTCTAGACATCATGCGCAGAGGACTCCACTTCAGCACTATTTTTGGTTTTCCAATAATGGCATCAACTTCAGATCTTCTGATATACCTCGTTGGTTGTTAAGGTTTGAAGTTGACCCACCTGGTGTGGTACTCTCTCTTTAAAGCAGCTTCAAACCAGCCTGACATCTTACGAGGGTTGGCATATAGAAACTTCAACTTTGCTAGCTGGTTAAGCTCAAAACCCGGAAGAGTCTTCAGATCGTGTGGGAATGTGAGTACTCGAACCCCTTCTCTCTTTTAACATCATAAACTTTAAGATCTTCAAAATAGGCCCACACTATAATTTTTCCTAACACCTTGTGATGCTTCTTCACTTTATAGAGTTTGGTGTAGACATTTGACTTTGGAGCATTGTGCTGGGCTCTGATTTCTACAAAACATGTTGCCCATTCAGCCTTTCTGGTGTTAACATTAGCATCTGAGGCTTGGGCTTCCTCTTTGTTCTTCTTCGACTCCTGTTCAATTTTATCCAGAGTGTCGAATGTATCACTGACAAGGGTGTCTCCCAGATTTGGAACGATATCTCCTTTGTTCTTAGCATACTCTAGATGATGTTGGTCTGTGACATCTTCAATCTCTATCTCGTCTATGTCATTTAGCTTATCATCACTTTCCACGTTTTACTGTAGAGCATCCTTCACGATCTCGTCAGGATTCAGTCAGAACATTTCAGCCAATTGCTCATCAGTGAGATCATGAATTATTTCTCCTTCTTTAGGAGTGTAACTCACAGATCTCCTGACTATCCCTTAAAGATCAAGAATCATTGTGAGTTGAGTCTTGATCTGCTGAAGGGGAGCAACATTGTATTCATTTCCTTGAAAATTTGGATCTGCTTGATTTTAAAACATGTAACACATCAACCATTAGTCAATAATCAAAAAAGTAAACATTCAATATATACATAAACATTAAATACATAATATTATTCCAAAATTCAATTACAAAGTTTTCAAGTACATAAATATCTAAACATTACTTTTCCCTTGAATAGCAGGCGCGTCAGTAGAAGGGGTAGAAGATGAGGCAACTTGGTCTTGATTTCTCTTGTACGTCTCTCTTGACCTTGAGCTGATGTAGATACAGCTGCATCTCCTTCTTCATCATCATCATTGTTCTGCCCTCCCTTGTCTCTTCCTTCTCACTGGCTTCATCATCATCACTATCATCATCTTCACCATCATCATCATCATGATCATCATGATCATCATCATCATCATCTCTTACTCTTATCTTGAGTGGCTCATCCTTTGAGCCCTTGAGCTTGAGCATGATGGTCTTGTTCGAAGCCTCCAACTCCTCTATCCTTTTTGATGAGTGGAAGTTTTGCGTTTGGAGTTGGTCATTTTGCTCAGCTTGCTGTGAGATCTACTGTGCTTGGGTAATGTTTAGCTCCCCAAGCTGACATAGTTGGGCAGTCTTCTCCTCATCAACAGCTAACAGCTTCATTACCATAAGATTGAGTGCTGACAGCTGTTCCTCTACCTCAATGGGGGTAGAGATGAACCTGTGTGGTATGTAGGCTGGGATGATGGTCCGGCTTGGTGGCTAGTGGTGGTGGTGGTGGCAGAGTGAATCTTGGGGGTGGTATAGATGTGGGTGATGGTGGATGAGCTGTAGTGGTGGTGGATGGGATGTGGGTAAGTGGTGGAGTGGGTGTGGTAGTGGTGTGTGAGGTGGTAGTGGTGGTGGCAGGTGGTGTGGTAGCAGTGGTGGTGGTAGTGGTGGATGGTGTGGCTAAGGTTGTGGCTGTGGTGGTAGATGACGTAAAGGTAAACTTCTCTCTCTTCCCCTTCTTGCCATAGGGGTGAGCCATCCTCTTCTTCCTTGTGCCTCTAGACAATAAGGCTCCCGCTTGGCTGGTGGGCGGGTCCGGGGCATATGAGGGATCTGAATCAGCAACAACATCCCTGGACTCCCCTGGGCATCCACCAACCGCCCGCAAACCTCTCTCTGTCGTAACCCCCCTGCTGCCCACAGTCCTCGTCAGAGGCTCCTCATCACTCTCCTCCTCCTCATCAGGAGGGCAAAGGTTGTAATGGAAACTGGAGGTAGTGGCTTCTCCATGAGTGGGTGGTGGAGGTGTAACATGGGTAGTGGGGCCTCTAGTAGAAGCGGGCCTAGAGTCTTCGTCGGTGTCACGGTCATCGTCGGAGTCATTCGAGGGAAGGGCAATTTGCTCAACATTTGAGTCACTCCCCTCATGGCGCCACTTTCACCTAGCTGGCGCTATGTAATCAACCTGGGCCAGATGCCCGAAGAGTCTCTTCACAAGGGGCTTGAATTGCTTCCCCCTGTAGACCTTCATGCGGCCCAAGGTCGTGTCATCCATAATCTCAAGCGATACATCATTGTAGCTCTCCTTGGGCAAGGTAGGTAGCCTTTCATCAATAATCATCTATAAGAACCTTGGATACATGCAGAAGCTCTCCATGCCCTTGGCCTCAAGGTTCTCTATGAGGTAGGCAAATATCATACTAGAGAAACTAAAGGAGTGGTTGAGTACAAGTGCCACATAGGCATATGGCATCTGGTCTGAGAGGTCATCAAAGCTGCCCCTCCTCGATGCCATGCACTTTAGTATCACATGCGCCAAGTACTTAAACTGGGGACACAGGTTGCTTTTGTTCAGCACACCTGCATTTATGTCCCCAGCATACTTCATCCTAAGGAAGCACCCTCTCACTATTAGAGGGTGTAGCCTGGTCGGGTGATCTGCATCGTCACCCAGATCTAGCACTCAATGAATATTCGCAGGTGTCACCTCTTTATCCATCCCAAAAATGGTACTCCGGATGCTGTAGGGCTCATGTGAACGATCAACCGATGCCCCCTCCCAGAAGGCCTGCTGTATAGACCTATAGGTAGTGCATGGTGTGGATATAGCTCTGTGGATCCAGGATCTCTTAAGAATGAAATGATCCTAGCAACTCAGCATCGTTCCGAGTTGTGGAATCCAAATGAGCACAAATGTTGTGCTTGGGGTCGATGGACCACCGATCAGCCATAGATCTATAATACAAGACACATAGACATTAGATCACCACAAAAGAAACATCAGTTCAAATTAACCTGGTTGAGCTCAGTCTGGTTCAATCATGCGATTGAACCATACGACTGAGTTCAGTCGGTTGACCTAACATGTGACTGAATACAGTCGGGTGACTGAACATGCGACTGAGTTCAATCGGGTGACTGAGCCTGCAATTGGTTCAGTCGGCTGACTAAGCTCATTCGTATTATCCATTCGGCCGACTGAGTCATTCGGCCAGCTCAGTTGTGCGATTGGAGTTCATCCTGGTGTCCAGTCGTCTGCCCTACTGTCTGTTCGAATGAAATTCGAATTTTGACCAATTCTTCAAATTAGGCGTCATGTATTGTTTCATTAGACTCGCAATCACTCTACTAATCACCTAATAACCTTATTCATTTCAACATTTTAATTAGTTTAGTTAGGTTTTTATCCAATTTCAGTCTCGGGTCTAGTTAGGGCCGAATGTTGTGAATTAGGGTTCAAATCGACAGAGTTTTTGTTAGATTGCACCGCATTATACCTGTAAAATCATCAGAAAACATCAGAATTTCGAAATAAGGTGGCAAATTAGGTCTGAAAAAATTTATGGCGGAGTAACGACACTTTATGCGATTTTAGGGTGATTGGGGGTGACGAGTTTATGCGATCGACTATGGCCCTATTTATACTGAATCTTATTTCAATCTGGCGGCTGGACCCATTGCTCTATTCATTCGGGCGATTGGACCTCAGTCGTGCGATAGGTTCAGTCGATCACATTCAGTCGGCCGAATGGGTTTCAGTCGGGTGACTGACTCATTCAGTCAACTCCATTCGGGCGACTGGGTCAATCTTGTAAGCCATTCATATGAATGGTTCATACTCATGCTCCATTCGGTTGTCTAGGGCATAAGTATGGTCCAATTATACGATTGGTCCATACTCATGGTCTAGTCGTGCGAATGGATCATACTCATGATTTTAACTTTATGACCATTCAACATTGAACTTCATTTGACTATTGATTAAACATTTTAAGCATATGATCATCTCAGACATGATCCTTTAAACTTTGAAAACTTTTGATCACCTCAGACATGATCCTTTTAAAACAATTTGTCACCTCAGACATGACTCATTTGACATGTGAAAGCATGTGTGGTCACCTCAGATGTGACCTTTTTAAGTGTTTAAATTCCAGGCAAAAATTAACTAACAGAACTAAAATGTTTTTGTGTTTTTGTGTGGAGTGGAAATCCTAAGATAGAAATCTACCAGATTTATTTCTAGAACAGGCAGCTTCAAGTTATTTTGACCATAAGTGAAACGATAGATTATGGAATCATACAGGTAATCAATACATTCAGGACGTGTTACCAAAATCATTTGATGCTTGATTCTTGTTTTCATCGAGGGTCATTTAGCAATTTTAGGAAATCATACTCGTACTACAAGATACATACGTTGATTTGGATTTTCAAGAATTGCAGCCACACTGATTGTCAGTATAATTGTCCATTTAAATCCATACACAGACTTTTGACACAAATTGGTGATGTATTAAGTTTTATTATTTCAACCAACATTTGTGGAGCCCACGCTTATATGGTAATTAACATTCCTCAGGAGATTTTTGAGTGGTCTATAGGTATTTGACAAGAAGAAACTATTCTTAGAGCTTTCAAAGAGAAGCCAAGCTTTAGGTCAGTGCCACCGCACAACAGAGAGGCAACAAACAACAATGAATTCTAGAATATCTAGGTTATGCTTATCTTCAGGTCAGTGCCATCGCACAACAGAGAGGCACACAACCTATCTTTTTGTTAGAGCATCTTTATTTTTTTTTTTTGCACATAACGCACCAACAACATAGGTTATCAGCTTTATTGCGTTTATTTTACATTTTTTTCATGCTTTGCTCTTTTAGTGGTCATTCGCACACATTTGTGGCGTTTATTTGCTCATCACCCCTTATTGGAAATAACTGATTTTGTTAACCAGTGATAAGATGCGAACCCACAGTCAGTTGAACAATTTAGTTTAAATTGAGTTCACCAATGAGGTCTAATCGTCTATTGTGTTGAATCTACTGGCACATCATGTAGTGGTCTAACAACCTCTAGATCTACTTTCTTTGCATTTCTTAGTAGTAGCCAGTGTACTATCATATTTCCTTTTATATTGCCCAGACATCTCAGACTTATACTCTGAACGTTACATCTAATTCAATTTAATATTTTAAAGTCCCAAATGTTTTGTTCCTTTGTACTATCATTTTCCATAGTTATTGAGTCGGTTTCACAGATCCAATCTCATTTCTATCAGCTAGCCTATCCTCCTCCCTCAATTTTTTTTAATTACTGACTTAACCTATTCTCCCCCTAAAATTCTAAAACCATAAAAGAATTTCGTTTTTAGGATTTTAATAGGCGAAGAAATAACAACAATAAAACTATTAAATAAAATAAACTAAAAATAATGAATAAAAGAAAAATGGACTTTACGCATCGGACTAAGCATGGTCATCTTCTTGAATTACCTCAATTTTCTTTTTAACGTCGTTAACCTCTAACAAGTATAGAAAACGTGGTTTATCAAAAGCTTTTGTATAGAGGTCAGCGTGTTGAAAATCCGTGTTAATTTTAACAACATCAATTAGATTCTTTTCAAAACAATCATGTATAAAGTGATATTTTATGCCAATGTGTTTGGTCTTAGGATGTTGGACATGATTTTTAGTAACAGCTATAATGGTAGAATTATCGACAAATATGGGAGTGTTAGAAAATTGCAAACCGTAGTCCGGCATCTGTTGTTGAATCCAGATGATTTGAGAATAGCAGCTTGCCGCAGCAACATATTCAGCTTCAAGGTTGACAACACAACTGATGTCTACTTCTTACACTGCCACATGACTAATCTTCTTCCAAAGAATTGACACCCTGCTGATATGGATTTGTAGTTCATCTTGCAGCCGTCATAATCCGAATCACTATACGCGTTAAGCTCAAAGTCATCATCATGAGGATACCACAATCCAAGTGTAGGTATACCCTTCACATAACGAAATATCCTCTTGATCCCGATCTTATGGTTAACTTTTGGTTTTGCTTGATATCTTGAGCATAGACACATTGCGTACATGATATCAGGTCTTGAGGCAGTGAGATACATGAGGGATCCAATCATTCCTCGGTACATGGTGGCATCAACCAGATCACCATTCTCGTCGGGTGCTACATAATGGTTTGTTGCAAGTGGAGTCCCAGCTGCGGAAGCATTCTCCATATCAACCGACAAAGAATATCCCCGACATACTTGTCTGATGTAGGAATATACCCTTTGGTGTTTGATCCACCTGTAACCCAAGAAAGAACTTTATCTCTCCCATGGCACTCATTTCAAATTCTGCCTTCATTATTGCTTCAAATTATATACATAATTCTTCGTTCTTGGAACCGAAGATTATGTCATGAACATAACTGAACAAGCGGCAGATCACCATCCATTCCTTTGATGAACAGTGTACAGTCAATTACACCTCTGCGAAATCCGTGTTTCACAAGGTGAGTGGAGAGTTTTTCATACCATACTCTCCGGGCTTGTGAAGCCCGTAGAGAGCCTTATCCAGTTTGTAAACTCTGTCTTGATGATATGGATCCTCAAATCCTTCGGGTTGACTTACGTACACTGTTTCCCGGATTTCACCATGAAGAAATGCACTCTTTACATCCAGTTGATAGAATTTAATCTTCATGTAAGAGGCATAAGCTAGGAAGATACGGATGGCTTCCATTCTCGCCACGGATGCAAATACTTCATTATAGTCAATTCCCTCGACTTGTCGAAATCCTTGAACTACTAGTCAGGCCTTGATCCTGATGATGACTCCTTGGTCATGCTTCTTACAGTTCAAGACCCATTTGGTGCCAATGACTTTAGGACCTTTAGGTCTATCCACCGGTGTCCATACACCTAACTTCTTGAACTGAAAAAGTTCTTCTTGTATGGCACTCACCCATGCCTCATCATTCAGTGCTTCACTCATGTTTTTTGGCTCAATCTGAGACACAAAACACCGATATGCATCATTGTGAAGGTACCCTTTCTCTATTACCGAGGCATAATCAGCTGAATACAGCTGATTTCTTGTCTGAACTCTTGATCTGACATCCCCAATGACATTGTCCAGATGATGATAGGCATTTAGGCGTGATCTAGGAGTGGTGGGAAGAACTACCTCAGAATCAAGATTATGAACATTGGTTCTGTATCTGAGGCAGTAGGAGTTTGAAGTTCCGAAGACGCAGAGGCATCAATGTCAGACGCTTGTGGATTTGCAGGATCGAGAACATGTTCCTCCTTATTGTTCTGATTATCCTCCACGGCTTCATCGTTAGAGGAGGAGTCACTAGCTTCAAGTGCTCCCCCTGAATGGTTAATCGATTCACCTTGTGAACTAGATGATGTTGAATCTTGTGATGGTGTGTTTAAGACATCATACATCATTTTGGCTGCTAACTCATCGTCAGATGAAGATAGAGGTATGTTGAAGGACTTGAAGAATCCAACATAGTCGAAAAAGAATATGGGTCCTTTTCCAGCAGGAGGGGTGGTGTATCTCTGAACATCTACGTTACACCACACTTCTACTTGACCTGTTGAGTTGTTGTAAACTCTCTTATTTGGTATGTTGTATCCTAGAAAGATCCCCTCATCAGCCTTCTCGCTATACTTTCCCTCCTAAGTTTTCTTTAGTTGGGTGCACGGAGCGCCAAACGGTTCAAGATACTCTAGATTTGGTTTACGTCGTTAAAGTAACTCATAACACGTCTTTCTATGGCGTTTAACTACTAGAACTCGATTTAACGTGTAACACGCATTGGCTACTACCTCATTCCAAAATTGGATTGGCAGTTTTAAGTCTGCTAGAATTGTCCGTGCCGTCTCTATTAAGCAGTGATTCTTTCTCTCAACAACGACATTCATCTGGGGAGTGTAGGCGGAAGTGAACTCATGCACAATTCCCTTTTCTTTGTAGAAAGCCTCCATCCATTGGTTCTTGAATTCGGTTCCATTGTCTGAGCGTACTTTTCTTACCTTCAGCTTATATAGTGACTCCAGTGTAGTTACTAGCTCTTTGAATGACTCAATGTTTCTGATTTTGATTTCAGAAACATCACCCAAGAGAATCTTGAGTAGTCATCTGTAACTACATAGAAGTACAAGTCGCCTGCGATGCTTCTTGTACTTACTTGACCAAACAGATCCATGTGAAGAATCTCAAGAGGCAGTTCAATGGAATCAACCTTCTTTTCCTTATGAGACTTATTCGTCTGTTTTCCTTTCTTCCAGGCGACACAAAAATCCGAAAGTTGGAAGTTTTTGATGTTACTCCCCGCACTAGATCATTCTGGATCAAGTGATTCATCTTCCGTGGATTGATGTGCCCCATCTCCTATGCTAGGAGATTGAATCCTTCTCGGTAGCTTTTGACAAGAAGCACTGTACTTGATGATCCATTGTGGAGGTCTTTGATAGATTCAAGACATAAAGGTCATTATATCTTGAGGCAGACATTAAGACTTGGTCCTCCGGGATCACATAGTCCTTTCTTACAGCATAGCACTTTTTGTTCTCAAACACTACCTTAAAACCCTTGTCACAAATTTGGGACACATAAAGTAAATTGTTTTGTAGTTGTTGAACATAGTTTACCATTTCAAACTTTACTTCCTTTATTTCTCCTTGAACTGTAATGTAACCTCCTTTATTTCTCGCAAAGGAACATGACCTCCTTTAATTTGTTTAACATTTGATAGGAGTGCTCGGTTTCCAGTCATATGCCTAGATGTTGCACTATCTATGATCAAAGTATTTGTTTTAGCAATATAGTGAACACCCTGCACATTCAATGGAAATGATTAGTTGAGGTTAGGGACCCAAGCCTTAATTGGCTTGGGTGACTGATGTGCTTCAAATTATACATAAAATCCTTTCAATAGCACATCAATTATTCCTTAATATCTTCCTTAAAATGATGAAAATGTACTTAAAATCTTAAATTGTGTTTTCAGGTGTTTAAAAGGGCAAGATGGGCAAAAGAAGCATATTTAGCAAGAAATTAAAGTAATCTGAGCTTTGGAGTCCAAGCATGGGGTCGTGCCTCTTTTAGCACGCCCCCATGCTTTGCCAAGAACACACCCCCGTGTTTGGACATCTAATAGGACAAAAAGTACTATTCCCTAAAAGTAGTCATGGGGCCGTGCCCGACACAACCTACATGTACGAGCCGACCAACTTTCGTAAGCATTGTACTAGCACGAGGTCGTGCCTTTTAGGCACGAGGCCATGCTTAAACACTCCTGAAAGCCTATAAATAGAAGCCTAAGCTCACCATTTTTGGCAAGCTTTGGTGGGAGAGTTACTCTGCAGAACTCTCTCGAGAATCAAGACTTCAAGATCATTTGGAGGCTCGGGAGGTGCATACAACATTTGGAAGAAGCTCGGAATCGTCTAAACGCCATCCATTGTGGATTATCGGTTTGATTGTTCCATTTCACCGATGATTACATATCTATCTTCTTTGTTATCTGTTGTTATGTTCAAGCTTATTATGAGCTAAACTCTTTTTATCATCCTAATCGGATGAAACTTATGTAATTTGTGATGAACTAATGGTGTGATAAATATTATGTTAATGTTATGGTAGTCTTGGGAAAACTATTGATGGGTAGCATCAACATTTGAACGGGAAGTTATAAATTTATGGTTTGTGATTATAATCGTCATACAAAGTTGAAAAACCGTATGATTAACTTTCATTCGTGAAACCGGTCTTCATTAAAAATGCATGGCTAATGAAATAGAAATGGTTATTAGAAATCATATCACTTTAACTTTTTAATCACTTGCGGGTTCCCTTTTATTTGTTTGAAAACTTCAGTAATTGTTACGGTTTTCTAAAATTAATGGTATGTTAGGAAAGAACCTGATCAAATCTCTTAAGGACATTAAGTTATGTTTTTAGAAATCGTATGTCAAATAGGTCACTAAAGATTTACCTACATTACTAGGGCTTTGATCTGAGCAGTAAAACTCAGCCTGACACGATCAAGTCACTACGGCAGCAGGATAGAGGAGAAATCACGCCAGCTCATCTTTATAAACATTAACATAATTAAATTAATCCATATCTTAAATCACACCACCAATTCATCATGGTTACATAAGTGGAATCTAATTAGGATGATAACTTTTATTCCCGGTTTTAAATCCAAACGCTTCAAATCTTAGTTTACTTTCTTTCTTTTATTGTTTATTTTAAATCCTAAAAATATTTCTATAGAAAGTATCATTTTCTTTAACAAAAAAACAACTTTGATAGTCTAACAACAAGTTTGTTGAGTAGGCTAGGTGTGTCCACGGATTGATACTCGGTTTTTACCAACACTATATTACCAGAAGACAGGTACACTGCCTTTGTGTGTGTGATTTAGTATTAGTAATAACAAATTAAACTGAATCTGGTGCAATAAATCTATATCAAAATATATATACTATCCGCACCCATCAAGTTTTTGGCACCGTTTCCGGGGACACACGGCAGTTTGAAAGACGAACTAAATTTTTGACTATCTTGTATATAACTTGTTAATATATTTTTGTTTAAACTTCATTTTTTTATATTTAGGTAGTTTTCCCTAGTTAGTTTTGTTAGTGTATGTTCGACTCGTCTAGTTCTGAACTTGTTCCGCCTCTTCCGGAACCCAAACGACTTTTCCATCAAAGATTGCACAAAAGATGACAACAAACTGCACCAGTCATTGAAGAAGACATTTTGGAAGATACACTATCCAAAGAAGACATGGCTAACCAAGACGAGGAAATGAAGATGACACACTATGCCACACCGTCAATAGATGGTTATGAGTCTAGTGTTGTCCGACCAGCAATAGTGGCCAACAATTTTGAGATTAAGTCTAGTATTATCCAACTCGTAGAAAACTCTGTTGAGTTCCATGAGTTACAAGACGAAGATCCTAATGCTCACATATGACGTTTCCTTCGTATCTGTGCAACCTTCAAAATCAATAACTGTTCAGATGACGCCATTTGACTAAGACTTTTTCCATTTTCACTTCGAGGTCGAGCCATCGATTGGCTTGATTCACTTCCGCCTGGTTCCATCACCACATGAGTGGAAATGGCTAAACAATTCCTTTTGAAATACTTTCCACCCGATCGCACTGCCAAATTAAGAAGCAGCATCACAAGTTTTCGCCAGGACGAGGATGAATCATTACATGCAACATGGGAGAGCTATAAAAGTCTCCTTCGGAGATGCCCACATCACGGACTTGATCTGTTGCTGTTGTGTCAAAGCTTTTACGATGCAATCAGCGGAGCCCACAAGCAAGCGGTAGACCAAAGTGCGGGAGGAGATTTTGGAAGTGTCACGCCAACAGAAGCATACCAAGCCTTAGAAAGAGCAGCTAAGAAGAGCTTTGCTTACAATCCCTTAAGAACCAAACCTAGTTCTAAAGGTATTCATCAAGTAGACTCTGAAACCCTAATTGCAGCCTAATTAGAAGCTCTAACCAAAAAGTTTGAACAATTTCAAAGCGAGCTAAGAAAAACTCCAACACGATGCAACACATGTGGAATTCACACAAGACCACGGATGCCCACAAGGCATTATGATGGTTGAAGATGTAGACTACATAGGAGACCCAAACAACTCATACAACAACAACTCAAATTGGAGAAGTAACTCGAATTACAGAGATGCTGGTAGAACCAACAATCATCTGGATTCAACCGAAGGCCACCTTACTAAAAACATAAACCACCATACCAAGGTCCAAGCAGTAGTAACCAAGACCATGGAGTATCATCAATGGGAGACTTATTGCAGCAGTTGTTGTTAACCACACAAGCCACAGATGAGTACATTCGGAAATCTGATCGAAGAAATAAGGAGAGGTCAAAAGAAATGAAGCTAACATCAAAAGCAACAAAGCATCATTGCAAACCATAGAGCACCAAGTAGGTCAAATAGCAAAACAGCTATCTGAAAGACCTCAAGGAGCTTTGCCCAGCAACACTATAACAAATCCTAATGCTCAAGTCAAAGCCATCATAACCAGGAATGGCAAAACCACTCAAGGTGATGCGAGTGATAAGCAAAAGCAACCTGTTGAGGTAGAAACTGAAACTCCAAGTAATGCGAGTGATAAGCAAAAGCAACCTGTTGTTATTGAAGAACCAGCCAAGAATTATGTTCCACCACCACCTTATGTTCCACCACCTCCATATCCAGGACGTTTGAGACAACAAATAATGGAGGCACATTATGGAAAATTCCTTGGTTGTTCAAACAACTCTACCTCAATCTACCCTTGGTAGAGGCGTTAGCACAAATGCTAAACTACGCTAAGTTTCTAAAAGGTGTCTGGTCAAACAAAAAGAAACTGCTAGAGTTATCACACGTAGTTATAAATGAGGAATGCTCTGCAGTTCTTCAAAACAAACTACCTCAAAAGATGACTAATCCAAGAAGTTTCACCGTACCTTGCCTAATAGGAAATCTTTTTGTTAGTAATGCGTTAGCTGATTTAGGTGCAAGCATTAACCTTATGCCTTACGCGGTTTTTAAAAAATTAAACCTAGGTGAACCTAGACCTACCCGTATGAGCATCCAGTTAGCTGACCGTTCTATCAAATATCCGAGGGGCATCATTGAAAATCTCTTAGTTAAAATTGAGAAATTCTTATTTCCTGTTGATTTTGTGATCCTTGACAGGGATGAAGACAAAAAGGTTCCACGTATCCTAGGTCGACCTTTCTTAGCGATTGCTCGAGCCCTTACTGATGTTTGTACAGGCAAACTCACGCTTAGAGTAGACGAGGAGGAAGTAACTTTGATGTAGGGCAATCCATGAAACACCCTCAACATCATGATGACTCGCTCTATTACATTGATGCTTGCGATTCGATCATAAGATGTCATTTGGAGAAAACTCTTCAAAATGAAGCTTGCAACACTCAACTAATAGAAGTACAAATCACCGAACCCGTTTATGAGAACCAAATCATTCACGAACTTGAAGATGATGAAACAACACTTCATCAAGAAGCATTTGAGATTATTGAGCAAGACCTAGAACCAAAAGCCAAACCTTCTACAGAGGGCCCTCCAGTTATAGAGCTCAAAGAACTTCCATCTCATCTCAAATATGCTTTTCTTGAAAACACAACTCAACTTCCTGTCATAATCTCATCCGCCTTATCAATTGATGAGAAGAACAAGTTGCTCAATGTGCTCAAGGCATACAAACGAGCAATTGCATGGAAAATCATGGACATCAAGGGAATCTATCCATCCTTTTGCACTCATAAAATATTGATAGAGGAGAACTTCAAATCCATCATTCAACCTCAAAGACGTTTAAACCCGAACATGCAAGAGGTAGTGAAGAGAGAAGTAATCAAACTGCTAGATGCCGGTTTCATTTACCCTATTTCTGACTCACCATGGGTCAGTCCCGTCCTAGTTGTTCCAAAGAAAGGAGGAACGACTGTTGTAACTAACGAGAAGAATGAGCTTATTCCCACACGTACGGTTACCGGATGGAGAGTTTGCATAGACCATCGCAAACACAATGAAGCCACAAGGAAAGATCGCTTCCCTCTTCCCTTCATTGACCAAATGCTTGAGCGATTATCTGGAAAAACATTCTATTGTTTCCTGGACGGTTTCTCAGGTTATTTTCAAATCCTTATTGCTCCCGAAGATCAAGAGAAGACGACATTCACCTATCCATATGGCACATTTTCTTATCGGCGAATGCCCTTTGGATTGTGTAATGCTCCTGCTACATTTCAAAGATGCATGGTAGCAATTTTTCATGACATGATTGAACACTCAATGGAAGTTTTCATGGATGATTTCTCCATCTTTGGAAACTCATTTGAGCAATGTCTTGAAAATCTAGAAAACATGCTGGTTAGATGTGAAGATTCTAACCTTGTTTTAAACTGGGAAAAGTGCCACTTCATGGTTACGGAAGGAATAGTGTTAGGACACAAAATCTCTCGAGCAGGGCTTGAAGTCGATCAAGCCAAAGTCCACACTATTTCTAAACTTCCACATCCCACAACCATGAAAGATATGAGAAGTTTCCTAGGTCATGCAGGATTTTACTATCGTTTCATCAAAGATTTCTCAAAAATCGCTCGACCAATGACTCAACTTCTCGAGAAAGACGCTTCATTCGTATTTTCTGACGAATGCATTAGTGCATTCAAATTGCTTAAAGAGAGGCTGGTAACCGCTCCAATCATGGTTTCCCCAGATTGGACGCTACGATTTGAACTCATGTGCGACGCAAGCGATTTCGCGGTAGGAGCCGTATTACGACAAAGGAAAGACAAGCAATTTCACCCACTTCATTATGCGAGCAAAACCCTAAATGACACATAAGAAAACTACACCATCATCGAAAGAGAACTTCTTGCGGTAGTTTTCGCATTTGACAAGTTCCGCTCGTATCTCATCCTTTCGAAAACAATTGTTTACACCGATCATGCAGCCCTTCGTTATTTGTTCAACAAACAAGATGCAAAGCCGAGATTGATTCGTTGGATCCTTCTGCTTCAAGAATTTGGCATCGAAATTCGTGATAAGAAGGGAGCAGAAAATCTAGCGGCTGATAAACTCTCGTGTCTTGAGGATTCAAGTCCTTCACAAACTGAGGAAGCCATAATAAACGACAACTTTCCTCATGAATTCCTTATGCACATTCAATCCTCAATCGATGAACATCCTTGGTTTGCCGATTTAGCAAATTACTTAGCGAGCAGCATCCTTATCAAAGGAATGACTCATCAGCAAAAGAAGAAGTTCTTTACCGATATCAAACATTACTATTGGGAAGACCCGTATCTATTCAGAATCGGTGCATACCAACTCATTCGAAGATGCGTATATGGAACAGAAGCAGAACAAATTCTCAAGCACTGTCATGAAGGACCCACCGGAGGACACTATGGAGCAACCTTAACAGCTAAGAAAGTATTTGACTCTGGATTTTACTAGCCCACGATCTTCAAGGGTGCTCACACCATAGTACGCACTTGTGATGCATGTCAAAAAGCAACCAATATCTCAACACGGGATGAGATGCCTCAGAAACCAGTTCAAGTATGCGAGATATTTGATATATGGGGTATTGATTTCATGGGGCCATTCCCGGTGTCATTTGGCAATCGTTACATCTTGGTAGCAGTTGATTACGTTTCAGAATGGGCTGAAGCTCAAGCCCTGCCTACTAATGATGCCAGAAACATTGTCAAATTTCTTAAAAAACTATTTTCTTGTTTTGGTGCCCCCAAAGCTCTAATTAGTGATCGAGGAACTTATTTCTGTAACAATCAGGTCGAACGAGCAATGGCGCATTATGGAGTTCACCATCGCTTTATAACTACTTACCATCCACAAGAGAATGGGCAAGCTGAAGTCACTAACCGAGGTATCAAACGAATCCTTGAGAAAAACTGTAGGTCAAAATTACAAGGACTGGTCTATCAGGTCAGATGATGCATTATGGGCTTTTCGAACAGCTTATAAGACTCCCATCGGCACAACATCTTTTAAACTAGTTTATGGGAAGTCGTGTCATCTACCTATGGAACTAGAACACAAGGCTTTTTGGGCACTTAAAGCAACAAACCTAGACCAACATCCATTGCCTTGTTCGGTGTCTATCTCGGGATCTACACGGAACAGGAAGTGCAGGAGGAAGCAATATCTGGAATGCCGCATACCATACTTTCCCAGAGAAGGAAAGTAAAGACGCAGAAAATGGTGCAATGAGGAAAGAATTTTGGGAGCGGATTGGAACCGGAGGGTTCAACTCGAGTAAAACAAAAAGCAGTCAGATGTGAGACCCGTTGCTACGATACATTCATCGGTTACTTAGTCATTCCGTAACAGCTCGTGGTCAAAGCGAGGGAGTTGTTAACTTGAGGGACTTGTTCATTTTATATTGTATGATTAATCAGTTGCAATGTAATATTTGGTATTTGTTTTGTAATCTTTTTGCTAGGAATGCGATTGCAAGTGCTCCAACACCTATGTTTGGAGGAAGTTGGATTTTGAACTTATACGAAAGCTATGGTTATAACACTAAGGGAACTGAATGAGTGATGCCAGGATTGTTAGACTTGAGCATTTGCGTAAGTATGTACATAGTGACAAGCCTACCAAATGGGCAGCCAAGATTCATGGATAAGAAGGGACAAATATGGGATCCGGCGGACCCCGAAGAAATAATTATGGATCTCGACATGCCAATACAGCCAGAAGGAGCCGGAGTTGGATCTTCAAGTTCACGTACAAAGGAATTCCCGACCATGTTAGACCTTTCGAGTCAATACAAACAACCAGCAACCATGCACGACGATCATTTGAATATGCCCAACAAGCCTTCAACCGAGTCGAAAGTCTGCACTCCGAGTCGATGACCTTAGTAACGATGTCACATACATCAGGAACCGAATGTACCATGAGTGGGGGATATTCCCCACAAGCCCTTGAAAACAATATCATTTTCGGGGACCCGGCACAGTTGTTTTGTGCCAATCCATCTTTTAATTTATGTCGTTTTGTTTTTATTTTGTGTGTTTAGGACTTTAACGCTTTTAATAAATTGGTGACATTTCCGGTGATACCGAGGATTCTAACAACACGAGGCCAACCAACACAATTGAAAATTTCATCATTTTTAGGGGAGTTATTTCATTACCCTTTCTCGATCTTGATTATATTAATCACAATGTGGACAATGTGAATTTTAAGTGTGGGGATGGGAGTAATGCATTTGACTTTGCTAAAAAGGTCCAAATTTAAAACTTTTAAGAGAAGATCACTTACCAAGTAAGTTTTGTGACAAGAAACCAAAAATAAAATTTTTGATAAACCAAATTATAAATATACGTTTTCGGCAAATAAAGAAGTAAACTCATGACGTCCAAATAAAATTTAAAATGTTTTTTTGTGATATCCTTAAAAGCAATAATCTAATGTAATAAAATAATTAATCATGTAAAATGAAGCACCTGTACCCAATTCCATCCATATGCGAGTTTATTTTTGAGCCTTAAACAGCTTTTGCAAAATTGCAATTCTACTTTCATTCTGGATTTAATTGAGGGTGTCATATGATACATGTAATTAGAACTTGCTTTGGGTATGCATTTCAAGACCTTAATTAGTATTTATTGCATAAAAATGAGTTAGGCACTAGGAAACCTAAACCATTCGAGCCCCAACCATTGTCTTTAATTTTCCTTACCCGAACGACAACCATAGTGAGCCCCGTTGAGCTTAAACATTTTTTATCTTTCAATCACCCAAGCCACCAAGACACGGTTTTGGCTTATAAAAAAATTTGGTCTTTTACCGGCAGACCTTAAAGAACTAGAATGCATTCTTTTGATTTTAATTTGCTTTGTTGCCTTCATCACGCAAAACCAGGACTTCCCCCAGAAATCCGCGAAAAAATTTTCAATCTCACGTTTGACGCAAGAAAGAAATGGCGAAAAAATGAACAAGTTCCGCCATTTTGTGGAATTTCAAAAAGTGCTATAAAGAGACGGGCAAAAAGATATGAAAGATGCCCGAATTGTGGAAATTGGTCTCATAATGGAAAATGCAAAACGAATCAAACTGAATCTCAATACGAATACACAGAACTAATCCGATTGGGTGCTATTAGGCTTTAAGCCGAACGATCCTAAGAAAGGAAAGTTTTGTGTATATTCGGGTAAAAGATGAAGTACGATTCTTGAAAGCAAAATATGGTGTTGACAATCTGACCTTAAACGAGTCCTCAAGCTAGCATATACCTTGTAGCTTGAAGTATTGTATAGGGAACCTTTATTGTTTTCCTTGTAGTTTATGTTAGAAAAATAAGCCAAGACCGTCGTCTTTAGCAATTAGCCAACTTTTCCAAATATTCCATACCCGAGCCCGAGCCAAATTACAACCCATCAAAGACCTAATGATTTATGCAAGTACATATCTAAGTAGTTGGAGATTTGATCCCTTAAGAAGCTTATGATTTCACACATATTCATACTAGGCAATTGAGTATATTAGTCATACCTAATCCTGATTATGACTCCATATATTGAGCCAAGTGTTACTGCACCTTGTGAGAAGTGTGGATTTTTGCATGATTATAATCTTTACTAACCTATTGTTTGCTAGGATATCATTTTACATATGCTTAGAATATTTATATTTGGATAAAAATAATGTTTACTTGCGTATTTCTCGAAGACATGTTTATAATTTGTTTTATTTGGTTTTTGGTGGAATTGTCATTTTAAGTGATTTTTGCTTGAGGACAAGCAAAGTTCAAGTGTGGGGATGTTTGATGTGTTCCAAATTATACATAAAAATCCTATCAAAAGCACATCAATTATTCCTTAATATCTTCCTTAAAATGATGAATATGTACTTAAAAGTCTTAAATTGTGTTTTCAGGTGTTTAAAAGGGCAAGATGGGCAAAAGAAGCATATTTAGCAAGAAATTGAAGTAATCTGAGCTTCGGAGTCCAAGCATGGGCCGTGCCTCTTTAAGCACGCCCCTATGCTTTGCCAAGAACACACCCCCGTGCTAAATTAACACACTCCCGTGTTTGGACATCTGGCATGACAAAAAGTATTGTTCCCTAAAAGTAGACACGCGGTCGTGCCTTTTAGGCACGGGGCCTTGCCTCACCTCCAACACGGGGTCGTGCCCGACATAACCTGCATGTACGAGCCGACCAACTTTCGTAAGCATTGTACTAGCATGGGGTCGTGCCTTTTAGGCACGGGGCAATGCTTAAACACTCCAGAAAGCCTATAAATAGAAGCCTAAGCTCACTATTTTTGGCAAGCTTTGGTGGGAGAGTTACTCTGTAGAATTCTCTGGGGAATCGAGACTTCAAGATCATTTGGAGGCTCGGGAGGTGCATACAACATTGGAAGAAGCTCGGAATCATCTAAACGCCATCCATTGTGGATTATTGGTTTGATTGTTCCATTTCACTGATGATTACATATCTATCTTCTTTGTTATCTGTTGTTATGTTCAAGCTCATTATGAGCTAAACTCTTTTTATCATCCTAATCGGATGAAACTTATGTAATTTGTGATGAAGTAATGGTGTGATAAATATTATGTTAATGTTACGGTGGTCTTGGGAAAATTATTTATGGGTAACATCTACATTTGAACGGGAAGTTATAAATTTGTGGTTTGTGATTGTGATCGTCATACAAAGTTGAAAAACCGTATGATTAACTTTCATTCGCGAAACCGGTCTTCATTATAAATCCATGGCTTATGAACTAGAAATGGTTATTAGAAATCATATCACTTTAACTTTCTGATCATTTGTAGGTTCCCTTTTATTTTTTCGGAAACTTTAGTAATTGTTACGGTTTTCTAGGAAGGAACCTCATCAACTCTCTTCTTGACATTAAGTTATGTTTTCAGAAGTCGTATGTCAAATAGGTCACAAAAGATTTACCTACATTACTAGGGCTTTGATCTGAGTAGTAAAACTCAGCCTGACAGGATCAAGTCACTACGGCAGCAGGATAGACGAGAAATCGCGCCAGCTCATCTTTATAAACATTAACATGATTATATTAATCCATATCTTTAAATCACACCACCAATTCATCATGGTTACATAAGTGGAATCTAATTAGTATGATTACTTTTATTCCCCGGTTTTAAATCCAAACGCTTCAAATCTTAGTTTACTTTCTTTCTTTTATTGTTTATTTTTTAAATCCTAAAAATCTTTCTATACAAATTATCATTTTCTTTAACAAAAAAAACAACTTTGATAGTCAAACATCAAGTTTGTTGAGTAGGCTAGGTGTGTCCATGAATTGATACTCAGTTCTTACCAAAACTATATTACCACACGACAGGTACACTGCCTTTTGTGTATGTGATTTAGTATTAGTAATAACCAATTAAAACTGAATCTGTGCAATAATCTATATCAAAATATATATACTATCCGCACCCATCAGTGACCTAGAGGCATCACACATCATAAATTCTACCCATTGAACTTTTGAGGGTGAGGGAAGATCTATGGTCTTCTTGTTCTCATTATCAGATTCATGGATAGATCTCTCTTTCCATAAGCGAGTCTTATGTAAGGCCTGTTTGTGATAAACAGACGAATGGTTGATAGGTTGAACTTTAGGTTCACTGACTCTTTTTTGTGGAGTCATGGATCTTCTTTTGGAAGAGCTTACTTTAGTGTCTTAAAGTTCAACCTTCTTCTTTGGCGTTTGATAATACGGACAATAAGACGCAATGTGTCCATACTTTCCATAGTTGTAGCATGATCTGCTTTCAACTTGACGATTTAAATGTTTCTGTGGAGAAGTGTGAGACACACGTGTGACATTGTTTTGTTTGGGTTTTGACATTTGTTGCATATATGTTTTATCCGAGCGGCTACTTGGCTTGTTTTGGATGGCATCCGTTTTTATAATATTTTTGTGATGTAATACAACAAATATTTTGTAACTTGATAATGATGTATTATTTTTCAAAAGCTGTTATAAGTGAATGAAAATGTTATTTTAATGTTTCCCTTACAATGTTTAATTAAAGATTATGTAATTATATGTTTTATGTGCGATGATTGACCAGCTGTGAGCGTCCGGGAATGGGGACTTACAAGTTGGTATTAGAGCCAAAGTTTAAGTGAAATGGGTAAATTTTTAAAATAAACCTAAACTTAATCTGAAAATCGGACAGAAAGGGAAGGGATGTCAGTCCGAGTAGCTGCGTGCCATCAGGTATTTTCTTAATGTTAACCGGTAATACGTGCGCATGATATGTGGCTTATGTGCCTTAGTAGATTAAGATATTGATGTAGCCAGGATAGGGATGCTTGGGGTATGAAGAGTAAAGTAAGTGGCTAATCACAACTGGCCACTGTAATTTGGGATTTACTATATTTAACATAAACTGATATATTACCTTGAATGACCGTGTTGGTGTTTGAATCGTATAGTGTGTTTAGAGGATGGCCGGTGGTAGATCATCAAAGGCTTCATGTGGTGGAGCTTGTGGTGGACGTGGTGTTGAACCACAGGCCACGAGAGGAAGGCCTAGAGCCGAAAATATGGTTCATGATGAACCCAAGACCCCTCATCTAGAGGGCGGAGATGAGAGTGCTAACTTAAGGACCTTAGTGAAGGAGGCTGTTCTGGAGGAGGTGCATTAGGTCATGCAAATGATCTTACCATCTGTGGTGACTGAAGTTATCAAGATTGTAAGAGAAGGAGAAAGAAGAGAGAGGAATAGGTCCTAAGGAGGACGCAAGCAACCGGAGACTAAGACGGTTCTCTCTAATGATGATGAGGAGGAAGAAGAGCCTATGTAGGAAGCAGCATGAGGCTGTAACTATGGGGCATTTCAGAGACCTTCAATGGTAGTGGTATGCTACTGCTGCTTCACCGATGGGTGAGAGAGATGGAGGTCGTACTGAATATCAGCGAGTGTCGAGAGGACCAAAAGGTGAAGTTTGCTACCCATTTGTTTGTGGACTCGGCTTTGTGCTGGTGGGACGATATTGTCCAGCCGAAGGTAGTCGGGCGATAGGAAGGATGAGGTGCCCTGAGTTGAAAAAGCTGGTGATTGAGGAGTTCTGTCCTCACCGGGAGATGGACAATGTGGAATAGCAGGGACTGTAGCTGGAGGTGGGAACAATGACACATCAACAGTACACCACCAAGTTTAATGAGATGGCACGGCTGGTGGCAGGTCAAGTGACACCTTTGTCACGAAAGATCAAGAGGTATATTTCGGACTTGCCAGCTGATGTTCGCATGCACATGATCGCTGCCCCACCGAGCACGTTTAGGTTGGCGGTAGATTTGGTGGGAAGGTTGTATGATGAGCGGACTGTGGTGGTTGCAGAAGCAAGCAAGAATAGTGATGGTGACCGGAATTGGAACGGGAAGAGATTTGGGAGTGGTGGAGCCACCCCAAACAACAAAAGTGCACGGGTGGATAATCAAAGTGTGGTCACATCTGGTGTAGGGTAGAGGAGGTATGCTAAGTGTGGACGAGAGTACACCGGGGAATGTAGACTGGGATCCAATGTCTGTTTCCATTGTGGAAGGACCCGTCATGTGACGAAGAACTGCGGAGTAAGGAGGTGTTATACTTGTGGCGAGGAGGGCCACATGAGTAGGGACTGCAAGAAGCCGAGGGTTGAAAGTTCGGTGCAGGGAAGAAGACGACCAGGACTGAAGGGCATAGGGCGAGTGCCAGGGCGTTCATGATGACGCAAGAGGAGGCTAGGATGGACCCCGATGTTGTGTTAGGTACGTTTCTAGTAAACCAAACTTTAGCCTCTGTGTTATTTGATTCTGTTGCTAGAAAAATCTTTATTTATGCTGCTTTATATGCTAAATTGCCTGTAGTAGCAAGAATATAGATACGCCCTTCGATGTAGAACTACCATAGGTAAGTCCATCATGATTTCTAAGATGGTAGAAGGTTGTGACGTGGAACTAGAACGTCACTAGTTTCCTGATAGAACCTTTGTGATGACCTTAGGCGGGTTTGATGTAAGCCTAGGAATGGCTTGGTTGGCAGACTACGAGGCGAATATTGTGTGTCGCAACAAGATGGTTCGATTGACAGTGCTTGACGGAAATGTGATGATGGTTTATGGTGTTCGACTCATGACAATCCCGAAAGTGATTTCGATTGCGATGGCAGGAAAGTGCATGAGGTGTGGATGTAGTGCTTACTTGGCCTATGTAAAGGATGTGGATACAACAACACCACAACTGACCAACGTACCGATGGAGTATGACTTTCCAGACGTGTGTCCCGAAGACTCACCAGGAGTGCCATCTAACCGCAAGATTAAGTTCCAGATTGACTTGACACCGGGTGCCAAACCTGTAGCTAAGGCATCGTACCGGTTGGCTCCGACTGAGATGAAAGAGTTGATGGAGAAATTGCAGGAGTTGCTTGACAAGGGGTTCATTAGACCGAGTATCTCGTCTTGGGGTGCTCCGGTCTTATTCGTGAAGAAGAAAGATGGTAGTATGAGGATGTGTATAAACTACCGTGATCTGAATAAGCTGACAGTGAAGAATCGGTACCCCTTAACGCGTATTGATGATTTGTTTGATTAGCTACAAGGTGCCAGTTGGTTTTCAAGGATAGACCTTGGATCTGGCTACCTTAAGTTGAAAGTGAAGGAGCAAGATATTCCTAAAACAGCTTTTCGCAGGCGTTATGGACACTATGAGTTTCTCGTTATGTCTTTTGGTTTGAACAATGCGCCAGCTGCTTTTATGGACTTGATGAATCGAGTGTGTCGGTTGATATTGGATAAATCAGTGATTGTGTTTACTGATGATATCCTGATTTACTCGAAGAGCGACGATGTACACGTCAATCACATTCGAGAAGTGTTGGAGACGTTGAGAAGGGAAAAGTTGTATGCCAAGTTCTCCAAGTGTGCATTCTGGCTATGCAAGGTTCAGTTCTTGGGTCATGTAGTGAATCCCAAGGGGATTATGGTGGACCCAGCAAAGATGGAGGCGGTGATGCAATGGAAGTCTCCAAAGACGCCATCCGAGATTCGTAGCTTCTTGGGTTTGGCGGGCTATTATAGGAGATTCATTCAAGACTTCTCTAAGATCGCTTCTCCACTAACCAAGTTGACCCGGAAAGACGTAAAGTTTGTATGGGTCAAGCTCACGAGAATGCATTCGAGGAGTTAAAGGCGAGGTTGACTGAAGCTCCAGTTCTGTCGTTACCCGATGGAAGCGAGGATTTGGTGGTTAATCCTGATGCTTCCTACTCGGGGTTTGGATGTGTCTTAATGTAGCAAGGAAAGGTTATAGCCTATGCATCCTGACAACTGAAGGTTCATGAGGTTAATTATGCCACTCATGACTTGGAGCTCGTGGCAGTGGTCTTTGCGTTAAAATTTTGGAGGCACTACCTGTATGGGACGAAGTGCACCATATTCACTGACCACAAGAGCTTGAAGTACTTTTTCAAGTAGAAAGATTTGAACATGAGGTAGAGGATATGGTTGGAGATCCTAAAGGATTATGATTGCGAGATCCATTACCGTCCGGGCAAACCCAACGTGGTGGCGGATGCCCTTACCCGAAAAGAGCGACCCGAGCCAATTTGGGTGAAGGCCTATCAGTAGGTTATGACCTCTGATGTGATAAAGCAGGTCAAGGAGTCTCCAGATGAAGCATTGCAAGAAGAACATCTTAACTCCGAAAGACTGTGAGGCCTGGTTGCGGAATTGGGTAAAAACTCACTTGATGTTAGGACCCGATTCGGGCGGATGTGGATTCCTCGTTTTGGGGATCTACATGTGAAGATTATGAATGAAGCTCATAAGACTCGATACTCTATTCATCCAGGTGCTACGAAGATGTACCAAGACATGAAGAGAGATTATTTGTGGTCGGGTATGAAGCGCGACATAGTGGAGAGCATCAGTAAGTGCCTTACTTGCTTGCAAGTGAAGGCGGAGCATCAGAAGCCATATGAGAAGATCCAATCATTGGATATACCGAAGTGGAAGTAGGAGCATATCACCATGGACTTTATAACGAAGCTACTGCGTACCACGCAAGGGTATGATGCCATATGGGTGATAGTTAATGGTTTGACGAAGAGTGCTCACTTCGTACCGATCCGCGAGACATATTCATCTGAGAGGTTGGCGAATCTGTTTATTAAAGAAATAGTAACTCGTCATGGTATGCCGGTGTCCATTGTGTCTGATCGTGACACCCCGTTTACATCTAACTTTAGGAAGAAATTCCATGATACGATAGGGACGAGGTTACATATTAGCACGGCTTATCATCCTCAGACAGATGGTCAGTCATAAAGGACCATTCAGACACTAGAAGATATGCTTCGGGCAAGCGTCATTGACTTTGGAGGAAGTTGGATGACCACATACCATGAGTTGAGTTCTCATATCACAACAGTTACCATGCCAACATTGGTATGCCCTCTTATGAGATGCTATACGGGAGGAGATGTAGAACACCCGTGGCCATAAGGAGTTAGGGAGCTTCGAGGTAGTCGAGGCTACGACTGAGAAGCAAGGAAGGATCAAAGCCTTTATGAAGGTTGCTAAGATAGGCAAAAGTCGTATGCTAATAAACGACGCAGACCGATTGAGTTCCAGGTGGGTGATAGAGTAATGTTGAGGGTCTCACCTTGGAAAGGTATCATTCGATTCAGGAAGCGGGGCAAGTTGACCCCAAGGTACATAAGGCCTTTTTGAATCATTGCTCGAGTAGGAGAGGTGGCCTGTAGACTAGAGTTACCGGATGAGTTAAGTGGAATTCACCTGACATTCCATGTTTATCATCTAAGAAAGTGTTTAGCAGACAAGGATATAATTATACCTATTGGATCAAGAAGAAGGCTGGTGCAACCAAAACCAAATCACTTAGATAAGTTTGGTGCTACATGCAAAGGCTTCCAAGCTTAGCATGGAACTTTCAAAGGTTGAAGTGTTCTTCCGAAGATAAAGTGAAAGATCAGCTTCCGAAGACAGAACTCTATTTCCAAAGTCAAGAGCATGCTTCCGAAGATCAAGTCTTAGAAGAACAATCAGAAGAACAGTTCCGAAGTATGAAGAAAAGAAGAAGTTCCAAAGTCTCGGAAGAAGCAGCCTCTTCCGAAGTATAAGTGGCTTCAGAAGTACTTGTTCTTCCGAAGCCATTTAACCTTCGGAAGACACTGCTATGAACCAGTGGACATAAGTATGGTCTTTGACATTCTGCTGCAGACCTCTGATACTGTATGGTGTTTTTTCAAAGAGCCATGCAGTTTACCATACTTTATTCCATTGTTTACCTTTTATGATAGTACATGTTACCAACTTTAGTTGGTGACAAAAGGTAAGTCAGGGACATGTCCTGACTACCATATCTCAGATAATACCTTATCCGAGATACCTTAAACTATAGTGTTGTAGTATAGGCTTTAATTATAGGATCCCAGCTGGTATCAAAGTATATCCGTTGTAGTTAGTATTATATATAGTTTCTCATTGTAACTCGAAAAGATAAGCTTGTAAGAGTCTTGTAATATTTGAGTTGAGAAGCAATATATGCAAGTACCTTGAAATTAGTTTCTGTGTTCTTTATACTTACTATATTATGATCAACTCTTATTGACTCTATCTTCATATGAGTGTTGTTCAAGTGAGTTTGAGAGAAAAACAAAGTCTTAAGTGACTTTAACCGATCATGCAATTGGTATGAGAGCTCCTTAGGCTCTTGATTGTGTGATCTAACCATCCAAATCAACCTGTTTTTCACTCCTCCCTACAACTCACTCACTCAAAATGGCCCTTAACAAATCCGAAGTAGAGATGGGAACTATGACAAAGGCTCCCATCATTACTCCTGAAAATTTCAGGTCTTGGGGCAGAAGAATAGAAGGCTTCATCAGATACCAACACAACAAGATGTGGAACTCCATTGTCAATGGCATGTATAAGCCAAAGGTGGCATCACCTGGTGGAAATGGTGCGATGATAGGAAAACCTGTTGAAGGCTATTCTGATAAAGACCGAAAGAAGATAGACATCAACATCAATGCTATGACCATTCTCATGACTGCAATACCAAACTCCATAATGGTGGGGTTTGAGCATTGTAAGTCTGCAAAAGAATTGTTTGATGCTCTTGCTTGGATGTATTCAAGCTCCAATGACTCAAAGAAGGACTCACTGAACCAGCAGTTCGAGAACTTCACTTATATTGCTGGAGAGATCCTCAGCCAGTAGTACTTCAGGTATATGGATCTTATCTCCTCTCTTCAGTCTGTGAAGATCACTCCTAAACTCAGAGATCTCACGAGAAAGTTCATGAGTGCTCTTCCAAATGAGTGGACATTTTATTGTGTCTCTATCAAGAGGACATAGAACTTAAACACTGTCACTATGTCTGAACTCTATGGCATCCTTGATGGATATCGTTTACAGATGGAAAGTAAGAAAGGCCACCAAGCAAGCCGACCCTTGAGTCTTCCTACTAGCAACGCTTTAATGGTTGCAGAAGGCTCAGCACCCCCACAACCTCAGCACTACCTGACTTACCAGTAGCCATCCTGCTCTTTTGGACCTTACATAACTTTTCCTAAGACTCCAAGGTCTCAACAGGCTCAACACAATTCCTTTGAGGAAAGTAGTGCCTTTGTCTCAGGAAGTGGACACTCCGGTGATTTTCAATACTATTTTGATGATCTTGAGTGTTTTAATCCAGACGATGTAAAGTATGTGGACATTGTCTAATAGATGGATCTTTTAACATATAGTGCGAAGAAGTTCTTTAAGAGAACTGGAAGGCAATTCCCTCGAAACCCAACTACTGCAAGTTTGGGTTTAACAAGACCAAACTAAAGTGTTACAACTGTAACCAACTCGGTCACTTTGCAAGGGATGTAAGGCTCCTAAGACCAATCTAGGAATCCCACAGGCCTCCACACATCCCTTAACCTCAAGCCCACTGGAAAGTCAACTGAAATAACTGCAATGGCTCAAGAAGTTGATTGGAGCTTCATGGTACAGGATGTGACTCCTGCTCAAGCTCTCATGGCAGGAACAGATGATACTCAGGTATATGAACATCTCTGTACTCTAGCCTGTATAGCTAAAGTTAAACTTTATCAGGATTACAATATGGAAATCAGATATGATATTGAGTCTTTAAATATTTTAAAATCTGATTTTAAGAGAGCTGAGTCTGGCTATCAAAAGAAAATTGAGGAGTTAGAGAAAACTGTGTCTCTTTTAAAACATGAACACACCAACTACAAGACTCAAATCAAGGATCTGATATCCAAATTATCTAAACTGCTGAGGCTCAGGCCAGGAAGCATGCTATCTCTGAGCAAAACTTCCAAGCTATTCTTGCATCATCCTCCCACTCCAAACTCGGTTATCAATACAAAGGAGGGTTGGGAAGCAATGAAAATGCTCCACCACACTCTTATGAGTCTATCAGACAACCTAGATGTGGTACTAAGGAGCAAGAGGTTCCAACTGTTGACCCCTCCTCACCAGAGTTGAAGGATGAAACAACAATAGTGGCCACCACAGGGAAGAAATAGGTAGAAGTACCCATCTCCTCCTGTGAAGATCAAATCCTAACCACTAAGGCCAGAAGAAGCGGATCTAAAGCTGCTAGAAGAACTGCCAAGAAAGTGGCTGAGTCTAAGCTGAAGATTGACCCAAAGAAGAAATGTGTCTTTATCTCAGCTGGATTCCAAGTGTTAGGTACTTCTGATTCAGGAAAGGAGTGTAATACCAACACTCCTGTCCTACCAAAGGATCAGAAGTTGAAGGGAAGGTTGCTCATGAAGAGAAGAAGCCGAAGAAACAGCAACATTCACAGTCCCAAAAGACTAACATTGCATGCATTATGTGTGGTCTGCACAACCACATGGCAAAAGATTGTTACTACAATCCTGCAAGCACAGATTATGCAAATAATGTTAGAAAGAAGGAGTCAAGGAAGGTTTCACATTTGTACCTTTTCGAATGGTTCAAGTGATGAAGAAGGGAAAGTCGGTTTCCGAAGCAAGGTTGCTTTCGGAAGAAACTCTTTCTTTCAAAGGGAAAATGGCCTCAGAAGCAAATGCAACTAAAATTCGAAACAACACGAAGATTCCCTTGAAACCATCCCAGAAGAAGACTGCTTCGGAAGAAAAGGGTGGTGAAAACTTCTTCTGAAAAGAAAGAAGCTTCGGAAGAAGGCGATGCTGCAAAAGCCTTTATAAGCTCATCCTCCAAGATTGACCAAAGCATGGACTGGAAGATCAAGGAAGATGTTGCAGCCCAAACCACTTCTTCAAAGACATCAATTGAACCCCCATGCATATCTTTTGGTTCAATTATGTCATTATCCTTGGAAGAACCCAAGACCAGCAAGGCTTGGGCCTCCAATTAAAACTAACAATCTCATCTTATGTGCAGGGACATCCATATGATAAGAACAATAATGTCTGGATTGTGGACAGTGGATGCTCCAGGCACATGATAGGGAACCGATCTCTCCTTTAATAGTTTCAACACTATGATGAAGGTCCTGTCCAATTGGAGGTGAGGCCAGAGGATATATTTCTAGCAGAGGGAGTATGTCCAATGGTAAGTTAAATGTTGACAAAGTTAACTTTGTCAAACAGCTTGAACATAATCTGTTAAGTGTTTCTCAATTCTGTGATCAAAAGCATCAGATGCTTTTCACAGATGATGAGTGCATTATCCTCAAATCAGGGATGACCATTCCTCTAGAATTGGTGCTTCTTAGATCTCCCAAGAAAGGGGATATGTACAAACTGGATATGAACAATGCTTCCCAATGGGTGAAGTATCAATCTTTCTTTCAAAGCTGATAGTGATGAGTCAACACTATGGCATAAACGTATGTGTCATGTAAATTTTAAGAAAATGAATAAATTGGCTAAAATTAACTTGTACATGGTTTGCCAAAAAAGGAGTTTTTCTGCAAAGATAATTGTGTTGCATGCCTGAAAGGGAAGCAACACAGGACCTCTCATAAATCCAAATGTGTTAACTCTATCACTACTCCATTACACTTATTGCACATGGATCTTTTTGGTCCCACAAGTATAATGAGCATTGGAAGGAAATCATTCTACCTTGTAATAGTTGATGATTTTACAAGATATACATGGGTATTCTTTTTAAGAACTAGAGATGAAACTGCTGAAACATTAAAATATTTTATTCTTAAAAATAGAAAATAAAATTGATTATAAGGTTAAAATAATTAGAAGTGATCAAGGGACTGAGTTTAAGAACTTCATTCTTGACTCATTCTGTAACTCAAAAGGGATTTCCAGACAATACACTGCTCCCAGAACTCCTCAACAAAATGGTGTTGCTGAGGGGAGAAACATGACACTTATTGCGGCTGCTCGAACTATGTTAGCTGATTCAAAACTACCTCTAACTTTCTGGGCAGAGGCAGTTAGCACTGCATGCTATGTGCAGAACAGAGTTCTTGTAGTTAAGACACACGGAAAAACCCCTTATGAGCTATGGAACAAGAGAACACCATTCATTGGCTTTCTAAGGTCCTTTGGTAGCAGGTGTACCATACATAACACAAAAGATAATTTAGCAAAATTTGCTGAAAAGTTGAATGATGCTATCTTTGTTGGATACTCTTCTAGCTCCAAAGCTTGTAGAGTATACACCATTAAGAATCAACAATGTGAGGAGTCATCCAATATAGTTGTTAATGAGCACACTCCTTGTGTGAGGGGGAATGGCCTGATCATATCTTTGATTTAGAATTGTTTCCAAACTATTCTAAACCATCTTGTGAGAATTTTTCAGCTGGAACAAGTGCTTAAAATGATGCTGATGCTACTGTTGATGATCAACTGGTTGAGCTACCCAGACCTTTTGCAATTATCCAAGAGCATAAATGAAGCTTCCACCATTCACAGATCTTACAACTTAACCATATCAAGGAATAGTGAAGCTTCAACAAGTGAATCACTTGCTGAGCCTCAAAACTCATCAGGTGATCCACCAGAACTCCAGGCAGAAGAAAGTAGTGTTTTGAAGGAACATGCAACTGTTAATACTACTTCACAGCCAACCATTGATGATGTTTCTCATTCATTCAATCAGTCCTCATTGAATGACTTTGAAACAACAGCTGGATAGAGTGTACCAGTTCCTGAGCAGAATATGTCCAATCTGGATATATCTCTGCAACTGGAAGTGATTCCTCATCTTAGGATTCATAACACTCATCCAACTGAGAACATCATAGGGGATGTCTCTGAAGGTGTGAGAACAAGAGGGCAGACTCATCATGGGAATGTCTGCTTATACTCATGTTTTTTTATCCTAGATGGAACCCAAGAAGGTGGAAGATGCCTTGAAAGATAGTAGCTGGCTGGAATCGATGCAATAGGAGCTGCTTCAATTCAAGAGACGGAAGGTATGGAACCTATGTCCGCTACCATCTGGTCAAGTACCTATAGGCACTAAATCGGTTTTCAGAAACAAAAGAGATGATAGAGGCTTGATCATCAAGAACAAAGCAAGACTTGTAGTTCAAGGATACACCCAAGAGGAAGGAATCGATTGTACTGATGTCTTTTCACTGTTGCAAGACTTGAGGCAGTTAGGATCTTCCTTGCTTATGTTGCATCCAAGGAATTCACTATTTACCAGCTTGATGTCAAGTGTGCCTTTCTATATGGGGTTATAGTTAGGGAAGTCTATATGTGCCAACCTCTAGGATTTGAAGACCCCCACTCCCCAACTATGTGTGCAAATTGGATATATGGGCTGCACCAAGTGCCTAGGCTGTGGTATGAGACTTTGTCTTAGTTTCTTCTAAAGAATGGCTACACTAGAGGTACCATTGACAAGACTCTCTTCATTAAAAAGTCTGGAAAGGAGATTTTGCTTGTTCAAGTCTATGTTGATGACATCACATTTGGTTCTTCAAATGACCAAATATGTAAGGACTTTGTCAGGATCAGTGATCACAAGTTTGATGTAATGGAGCGTAACACAGCGGAATAAGAACAAGAATTAGACAAATTGTAGCAAGAGTTTGATACTTGTATGCATTAAGAACAAATACGGTTATAACGAGAGAATATATTTATGTAACAAGGAATGTTTCAATAATATCGAATATTTCTGATCAAATCATTCATTTATTACATTAGGTTGACACTCCTTATATAGAGTGCAATCGATGCTGTTATCACGGGTAAGTGACAACTGGCAGATCTATTACAAAAATAACTAACTCTTAACAAACTACTGAAATGTTCACAACTACTGAGAACATATCAGAGTGTTAAGTACAAAATAAGAAACTACTGATAAGAAACTACTGAAACTACAACGACTGAAGAACAAGCTCTTCAGTCGTTTTACAAAACTACTGATAAATATAAAACTACTGATGAGCACAACAACTGAAGAAGTATTCTTCAGCTGTTGTGTCAAACTACTGAGAAGATAAAACATAAAACTACTGAAAGGTAAACCATCACAACTACTGAAGAAGACCTCTTCAGCTGTTGTGACAACATCTGATACTTTGGTCTTCAGCACTTGTGTCTTCAGACTTTGTCTTCAGCACTTGTCTTCAGACTTTGTCTTCAGCACTTGTGTCTTCAGAATTTGTCTTCAGCACTTGTGTCTTCAGACTTTGTCTTCAGCACTTGTGTCTTCAGACTTTGTCTTCAGCACTTGTCTTCAGACTTTGTCTTCAGCACTTGTCTTCAGACTTTGTAATCAGCTGTTGTCTTCAGCTGTTGTGGTCTTCAGTAGTTGTTGTGACGTCTGTGGGACTTAAAGGTTTTTTCTGATCCGGCTCATTGGTTCTTTTGGTCCAACAAACTCCCCCTGAACCAATGCAGCCAAAACCTTTAACTTTATTGAGGTCCCACTTATTGTTGGCAGAATGGTTGGTCTTTTTCCTTCTTGATCAGTTGAGAAGATGACCCATATAAGCACTGGCCTGGAAATGAGTCTCTGATGATTTGGTTGGCAATGTATGGATGGGAGCTCTGTATTGGGGAATTGGACACTGAGCTGTTCCCCCATCCATGAGACTCACTTCCCATGTATAAGCCTGTAGGATTCTCTGGTGTATGCTCTGAGAAACATAATTTGTTCTTCCATGGTCAGGTTCTTGGCTTCACCATCAAACAATCCTTCACGCCCATACAACTCTGAGATGTACTTGGCCTGTTTACCATTTTTGAGCTCAACTATTGTAATCTGTCTGTATGCAAACTCATCAGGATGAGTCCCTTCAAGTAACAGACTGAGCTCATTTTGTTTGAAGTTCTCAAGCCTCTTGTAGACTAACCCCTTTTTAATAATTCTGTTCTCTAACATCTTTTGGGGTGGTTTTTTAGTCTCATAGGCCTTCTTGAAATCTTCTACAATCTCCCAGGGTGATACTACAAGGACCACTGTGATCTCTTTATCTACGATCCCTTTGACTTGGCCCTTGTATCTCGAAGGAATGTATTTCTTTACAATCCTGTGAGCCACCCTAGGATCAGGCCATACTCTCACCTTTTCCTTCTGATATTGAAATGTGTTGGCAAGGGTGTACAACCTCAGAGCTTCTTTCTTTATACTTATTATTAATGACGAAGCAGCATAAGTTTTGTCGATGCTTTTCAGCATTTCATCATCATGAAGCTTTTGCTGCTGTTCTTCTTCAATCTTTACTCTCACAGCTTCCATCTGTGAGGTGGGAGGGCATAGGTTTGGCTTTAGCCAATGTTAGGACTGCAGACAGAGGTAGCCTATCTTCTTCCATATCATCCTCTTCTTTTTCTTCTTCTAGCCTCAACACCCTTCTCTTCTTCTTCTTAGGTGCATCATCGGCTGTTGGTTTAGATGGTAAGGGAGTTGGTTTTGTGGGTTGTGGTTGTGTTTGTTTTGGAGAGGGAGTGTTGACTGGCTCAGTTAGCATTTTGGAGGTGAGTGTTGCATTTGAGTATTTGGCTAGCTCAGTCCTGCTCCCTGCTCCTGCTTCATTCAAAGCTTCGACTACTAACCCCTTAGTGTATGCCTCAGACGAACAGATCTTGGAGGTTATGGCCAAGATGCTGTCCCTAGTCCATGATTTTACTTCGATCAATGATCTCCCAAGGTATTTGCTGATGAATCTGATCATGATCTCAAGTCTCTCTCTATCCATAGTGATGTAGCTGGCCCATCTTTGTTGGATCTCTTCGATCTCTAATCTTCTTATTTCAGAATCCAGCTTTTCAGTGTCGAACCTTGCCTAAACAGTATCAATGATATTGTCCATTGATCTGTTGTGTTCAGCATCAGCCTCTTTAACCATTTCGTTCAAGTTCTTCTCTTTCTCAACACTCTTCTTTTTCTTGTATGTGACATGAAAATCTTTTTGACTCTCATGTACTTTTTCAATTTCAGCTCCCTTCTCAATCACATTCTCCTTCTCTTTTTTGGCCTCATACACACAATCCTTCTCTTTTTCCACCTCTTTATCTTTCTCTTTCTCTCTCTCCTTCTCCATCCTCTTTCTTTTAGCTTTCACTGCTGAACTCTCCCCCTTTTTGGGTGCATTGGTTGCAAGGGATTGAGTAGCAGAAAGTTGTTGGCGCAGTACATCCTCCACCAGAGGTTGTAAGACTGTAGAAAGTCTCTCATCAACAGTTTTAATAACAAATTTGGTTAGCTGTGGTGTGATGAGAGATAGGGGATTTTGAGGGATAGCATCCATTTGCTCAGGGTGGTTTTGGTCCTGAGAAATGGTGCCAAAAACAGAGGCAGGTGGCTGAGAATATTGTAGTGGCTGTGTGTTTAAGGGACCTTCAGAGGAAGGTGCCATCTGTTGGGTTAATGTGGTGGCAGATGGTCTTTCTCCTTGAGAGATTTGGTCAAGTAGTTTTTGAAGCCTACTGACTTCCTCCTCTAGGATTGTGTTTTGGGCAAGAACATCATAAAAGAAGCCTAGGTCATCATTAGCAGATGCTGAATCACCTGACCTCCTGCTTGTAGCAGGATGTACATTACTGGGTGTAGACTAGTTGTAGATGTTTGACCATTTTTAATTCAGAGATCAAACAAGAGAACTGCTCGAACTATTGAGTCAGTGTCTCACCCTTCCTATGAGAGAATGTCTCATATTGTTGGGCAAGGATTTCTCTATTATTTGCCAAGACCTCATCTGTTCCTCCAAATTGTTCTTTCAAGGCATTCCAGAGGTCATGGGCAGTTTCATGATGCATTAGCCCAGAATAGATTTCATTAGGCAGTGCCATGGCCAGAATTCCATGGGCTTTTGCATCAATCTCAAACAACTTCTTATCCTCATCTGAGTATTGCTCCCTCTCTTCGGAACCATTTGATTGGTTTCCGGGTTATTCACCATAGGCTTGTGTGGACCATGTACCACTGATGTCCAACAACCTACGCTGTTAACAGACAGGTGATGGAGCATTCGTCGTTGCCATATGTTATACTCATTCCTAACCAGCATTGGAGGCTTGGTTGAGGAACCAGTATTGTGAGGATCATTGGAAGGAGTAGTCATTTTGAGTCCAAATACAATTTAATTCAAGCTTTTAAACGTTTTTATAAAGACCTCAACAGACTCAATGAAAACCAAGAGAAAATCTCAGGATGAATGACCAGAAAACACAGAAAATTCAATCTCTATAACCGTTTCTTGCAAACCACAAAAATGCTAATTCAGTCAAACTTGGATCTTGAATAGCAGTTTCAATGATCAATTATTAGATCGATCAATGATTAACCTGCTCTGAAACCATTTGTCAGGATCAGTGATCACAAGTTTGATGTAATGGGGCGTAGCACAGCGGAATAAGAACAAGAATTAGACAAATTGTAGCAAGAGTTTGATACTCGTATGCATTAAGAACAAATACGGTTATAATGAGAGAATATATTTCTGTAACAAGGAATGTTTAAATAATATCGAATATTTCTGATCAAATCATTCATTTATTACATTAGGTTGACACTCCTTATATAGAGTGCAATCGCTGTTGTTATCACGGGTAAGTGACAACTGGCAGATCTATTACAAAAATAACTAACTCTTAACAAACTATTGAAATGTTCACAACTACTGAGAACATATCAGAGTGTTAAGTACAAAATAAGAAACTACTGATAAGAAACTACTGAAACTACAACGACTGAAGAACAAGCTCTTCAGTCGTTTTACAAAACTTCTGATAAATATAAAACTACTGATGAGCACAACAACTGAAGAAGTATTCTTCAGCTATTGTGTCAAACTACTGAGAAGATAAAACATAAAACTACTGAAAGGTAAACCGTCACAACTACTGAAGAAGACCTCTTCAGCTGTTGTGACAACGTCTGATACTTTCGTCTTCAGCACTTGTGTCTTTAGACTTTGTCTTCAGCACTTGTCTTCAGACTTTGTCTTCAGCACTTGTGTCTTCAGACTTTGTCTTCAGCACTTGTGTCTTCAGACATTGTCTTCAGCACTTGTGTCTTCAGACTTTGTCTTCAGCACTTGTGTCTTCAGACTTTGTCTTCAGCACTTGTCTTCAGACTTTGTCTTCAGCACTTGTCTTCAGACTTTGTAATCAGCTGTTGTGGTCTTCAGTAGTTGTTGTGACGTCTGTGGGACTTAAAGGTTTTTTCTGATCCGGCTCATTGGTTCTTTTGGTCCAACAGACTTTGAAAGCATTATGAAGAAAAAGTTTGAGATGAGTTCCATGGGAAAAATGGACTTTTTCGATGGAATTTAGGTGAAGCAAATGAAGGATGGGTTTTTCATTAATCAATCTAAGTATGTTTCTGATATCTTAGATTGATTTGAGATGAAAGATTGTAAGCCTACCAAGACACCCATACCCAGAAACCACAATCTTTGTCTTGACCTTGAGGGGGAGGATACTGATCAACATTAGTATAGGGCAATTATTGGTTGTTTGATGTATCTCACAGCCAGTAGACCTAATATCATGTTTGCTACCTGCATCTATGCAAGATATCAGGCCGCTCCAAAGGTGTCTCATCTAGCTGTTGTTAAGAGAATCCTTAGATACCTCAAAGGAGCACCGAAACTAGGTCTCTGGTATCCCGGAAACAAGGATTTCAATCTCTATGGATACTCTGACAGTGACTATGGCGGCTGCAACATTGACAAGAAATCCACAAAAAGAGGATGCCAATTTCTTGGAGGAAGGATCATCTCATGGCAATGCAAGAAACAATCATGTGTCTCTATATCAACTGATGAAGCTAAATACATTGCTACTACTAGTTGTTGTGCTCAACTGCTATGGAGTCAAAATCAGATGTTAGACTATGGATTCAACTTTATGAGTACTCCTATCCAAATTGACAACAACAATGCTATCTCCATTACTGAAAATCCGATGAAGCACTCCAAGACAAAGCATATTGACATCAGGTACCATTTCATTAGGGATATTCATGAGAAAATCTGATTACTAATCAAGATTGACTCAAATGAACAATATGCTGACTTGTTCACTAAAGCTTTTGATGAACAAAGATTCAACTATCTCATCACAGCAATTGGGATGATAAACATTGATTAGCCTACCTCTTTTGAAAACCTTTTAATATGTAATGTCTTATGTCAATACAATTTAAGCCCTATTACAAAAGATCTCTCTAAAATTTTCTAAGTATAAATTCCTTTCGAAAAGAAACTAACCTTCAGAAGATACTTCACGGTTCTTCCGAAGCAAAATTTCTTCAAGGATAATTTTCTTCTCGGAAGAGTTTTTAGCCTCGGAAGAAGCAATTGATTAACTATCAGATCTACTTCCTAAGCTTACAGAATCTCTCCCCTCGAGATGCAATTTTTACTGTCGGAAGTAACTTTTACTTGCGGAAGTAACAATTTCTTTCGGAAGACAAATTACCTTCGGAATATTTCTCTTTAGCGAGAGATTTTACTAGGTAACGGAAATCTTTTGGGCCCCACACTGTAAAAAGCAGAGATTTTGTTAATGATGCCAGATTGTTAAACTAATTTTAACCTTTTCAACCCCATCAAATCTCCCACTTAAACATCACATCACCTTATCCTAACCTCCATTACCGCCTTTCCACCCTTTTTTAAATAATCCCGACTTCTCACTTTCATTTTTTTACTTGCATTTTTACTGGCCTAGAGAATTTCTCCACTCTCACTTTACCCAAGCTCAAAGTCATCCTCATTCACCATTCTCAAATGGCACTCAACCCTCAACACAACCAAGTCGCACTTCTTGATTCTTCAAGAGATGTTGACTTCTCTGAAATCATCTCCTTTCTCACCCAATCATCTTACTACACAGCCCTTACCATTAACCCCACTGTTTACTCCAATCAAATGGTCAAATTTTGGGAAAATTGTCAAGTCGAAAGCCTAAATGGGATTCGTGTACTAAGGTCTAGCATTTGGGGACAAGAGTTGGTCATTACTGAACAACTAATCAGGGAGCATCTCAAGCTTCATGATGAAGGAGCTCCTACTGAATTCCTCAAAGAAGATTTAGATAGCACTTATATCCTCATGGGATATGGTGGAGACGTGAGCAGTTCGACAGTATACAATTACAACTTCTCCTACAATTGGAAGTTCCTCCGGCATGTTGGTTTCCACTGTCTATCCAACAAATCTGGGGGATGGGATCAAATCTCGTATGAACTGGGATTCTTAGTTCATGGATTGGTGTGAGGCCTCTGCTTCAAGTACTCAATATTTGAGTTCACCAATCTGATTGGGAATCTTCAAAGGGAGACATTCTTTATGTATCCCAAATTCATTCAACACATAATCAACTGTGAGTTGGAACAAAGTACGCTTGTCTGTGCAGCTGCTCTGAGTGTCCCTCACATGAGGCCTACCATCTTCAAGACTTTATAGAAGGTGTCCACCAACTTCACTAGAAGGTACACTTCTTTACTTCTAGGTATGATTGAGCGCATAGCTCCTGGTGACATCCATGTTCACCCCGCAGGTGATGAACCCACACTAGCTGCCACCTCCATAATGCAAACACTGCCTTCTCTACCCATCATCATCATATACCAAAGATGCCTTAAACGAACCCTTGTTCAATCTACTCTGATTGAGCAAGCACTTCCTGTTTAATCCAAAAAGACTAGAGTGGAAACATGGGCTCCCACTCAGTCTGAGGTATCACCATCCTTCTCATTCGACCTCAATTTGGGTTTTAAATATCCTCAGTCTCAAACCAATGAGCCCGACACCCAAAACAACAGCCCCCAGGATGAGTATTTACACTTTTCTGAGCAGCCAACAAGGGACAGCCCCACCAAAGGCTCAATGCTTGTAGACATTGACCAAGGTCCTAGGTCAGTAGGCTTAACATCCCTATCCTTCACTGACCTTCTTTTTAAAACTAATAAAGAAATAACATCTCTCCACGGCAATGAAATTGATCTACAACACCCTCTCCAAGATCAACAGAGGCCAGAGAGATCCCTTATCTCTAGCCCCCATCAACAACCCACAATTGAGGTGAGTCCCACTAATGTGGAGGGGACTCATGCAGATTTAGTTGCACTATAGAAGGTGCCTTAATGGACCCTATGGATAGTGGTAACATATCTAAGACTGAATCTGCAGCAACCATGTTGTTTGATGACTCTGAAAGAGATATCATTCAGCAAGGGAAACCAGGGTGCCAAGAAACCACATCTAGTGGTGAGGCTGAACATACTAGGTATGTTACCTCATCTCCCTATGATTCTTCAAAAGAAGATGAGGGAAGCATGTAACTCCTCATAAAATACCTTCTGTCTAAAGTCTCAACCCTTGAGTCCTTGGTTAGGACTTTAAAAGAAAGGTCTGCCACTCAGCAACTTGAGATTGACAATCTCAAGGCTCAACTAGTTGAGAAACAGACGAGAGATCTGTTAGGCATGTACCAATTCAGGTCTCATTGACTTCTTCCTCCAGCTCATCTAGCTATCAAGATGATGTTACCAAAAAGTAGGAGAATGTTCAGAGACAAACACTTGAGGACCCATAGATTCATACTTCAACTTTAACATCTTCTACTCTTGTCATCACTTTGTCTGAGCCATCTCAAGTTGTACTTCAAATCGACCCAAAGATGGTCAGAGATCTCTACAGACTCTTCACCAAGTTTCTGTTGAGCTACTTTACTAATCAGCCGGGCCCAGAAGTTGCAATGATTTACTTCGAAGCTGAAGAGCTTTAGAGGCTTACTGCACCTTCTACCACTATGGAAGAAGTTGGTCAACCTAAGGTCCATATGGATCCTAAGATTCATTTCGAAGGGGAAATGGGGACTGATGGCCCAACACTGAAACATTCGGGACAGAATCTGCATTTCCTCAAACTTCCGAAGCTGAAGTTAAAGCCTCAAAAGAACAAGCTGAATCTTCCGAAGATGAAATGGAAGCTGCAGAAGGACTATTCAAGATGTCCAAGGAACTTATCATCACAGATGCAATCCTAGAAATGGCATCTGAGGTGAACAGTGAGGACTTTTTGAATCTACCTCTATCCCAGACACCATCTCTGCCTCTCTCACAATCAGAATCCACTCTCCAAGAACCACCACAGTCAGGATCTTCAGAAGATAACAAAGGGAAAAGGAAGATGACTGCGGAAGAGTTTCAAGAAGAGGAGAAGATTGAGAAGTTAAAGAAGAAAGGAAGACTTCCAACTGAGAAGTTGCTAGCTGCTAATACAAAAGCAGCTGCAGCCAACTGTCACACCCTCAAAATCCACTTGCGGAGTTTTACCGCGAGGGGTGTGAACAAACCAGGATCACAGTCAATAGTTACTCAAAACGACTCTATATGCCATAATTTAAACAAAATCAACCAAAATACGAACTTTAAACAATGCGGAAGCGTTTTGAAAACAACCCAAGTCAATAAAGTATAACTATGGCAAAACAAGTGCCCACCCAAAAGAGTAAACCATAATTATTAAAATGTTAAAATTGTCTTGAAGAATCGTGTCTTAGAATGCAGTGAACCATGCAGTGCTCCTATGGCAAGCAAGCTAAGGACCTGAGAAAAGCATACTAAAATGTCAACACATAGGTTGGTGAGTTCAAGAGTTTGAGTTCAATAAACATATAAACAGTTGTGATATATATAAGCAGTGTATGGTAATAGATAGCTAGTCTATTATCAGTAAATATTAATACATAGTGATTTCGCAATTGAAGCTGACTGTGATAGTTGTTGCCTCCTGTCACGACTTACCATGCCGTGACAATGTTCAATAGGACAAATTGCACCCGGTTGACCTCGAGTCACACAGTGGGGCTCGTCAGACCCAGTAGTACTACCCAAGTTTCCCCGCTATTAATATTAACAATTCAAAAGGTGAGGACTTTTCCATGGTAAACAACACTATATTAATATTATACACAACTTAAATATTAAAAGCGTTCGTATAAATACCAGTATGCTATCTCCCCCAAAAGAGATTAAATAAAGTGTGGGGCATGAACTCACCTGATGTATGCAAAGAGTACTTAGGGTTTATTTGAGAAACGAGAGGATAGCCAACCTTCAAAGGTTACCTAGATCATGTGAGTACATAAGTACGTGTAAATGAAAGACATGTGGAACCCTAAACATACCAAAACCAAAGACTCAGCTTTCAGAAAATAGACACGTTGACCTAGTTGACCCGTTGGTGACTTTATGTGTTGTAAACCATTCGAGCATCAAACACATATATCATACATGGTTATCATTCAAATAGATCATGTGTATGCTATATCAACCAGGTGTATCACTTAGATCATCATACAACCAAGTACTATACAAGTCATGCGAATCTAGAACATTAACATATCCACTAGTTATAACACAACTAACATGTCACACAAAGTTCAACCATTCATCACATGCCATGTGAAGCCACTCACGACTTCACATCCTAAACCCTTCCAATCCTACTAAGTAGGGGCCTCAGATTCGCACGCGTGTATAATGATCATAACCATATTCATTAACCATATTCATTGCATTCACAACATCACAACAATCAATTACCAGTCCCAAACATGATGTCCTACTACTAACCACATGCAAACCATACATGATCACAAATGTCCAATATCATTCATGATTATCTCAACATCACAAACAGCCAAGTTATCATATCTTACCACATTAGAATTCATCCATGATCATACTAACATGCTCCTAACATCCCAAATAGGTTCAAACTACCATCTATCACATTTTACGTGAATAAAGTTTCCCTTTTGGAAAGCACATCCCAAAATCTATCAAATACCCAATTGCTCATGGATTCATCAACAACATACCAATTCAAACTCATATCATCATCTAAGCATGATCAACAACATTCAAACATCATAACTCATCAATTCATATCTTAAAAAGTTACTATCTTTAGTAATGTATGAACTATAACATGTTTTCTTGAATTTCCAATGATCACAACAACAATCTAACATCTAATTATCACCATGAACACATCCATAACATCATACCATCCATAATTCAACATTTCATGCAAATAAAGTTACTATTATTAGTAACCTATGAACATCAACACTAAATCATCAATTTCTTGCAAGATCCATGATTCCTAACATTCATACAACTTATTAATCATCACACATTCATCAAACAATCATCATTCATCCATAATCATGCCCAAAATCGAATTAGGGTTTGACTAGAATCAAAACCCATGATTAAACCACTAAAAACATGTAATTCAGCCATGATCGACGTTAACTAACATGTATTCAACATAACTAACATATAAACATCACCAAACAACATCCAATTCGATCTCATGAGGGTCAATTTTGCACCCAAGGTTCGGCCATAAACAAACACCCACAAAAACATGAAAAATCTAACCTTTAAACGTGTAATTGCTTGAAATTGATGTTTCCTATGTGTTGTATGTCTTGTAATCGAACCAAAATCATAGGAAATTGCTTGTTCTAGGTCGAATTTCGAAGATGGAGAGGAAGAGGAGGTGAGGTCGCGGCCGAAGTGGGTGTGGGGAAGCTAGGGTTTTGTTTTGTTTAATTTAATTTACCTAATTACCCTTTTAACCCTTGTAATTTGTATTTTATAAAAACTAGGCTTTAAACTCTTTGTAAAGTGTTTTTAACTTCATAATATAAGGTTATAAACTTATGAAAATCATTATATATCTTATCTTTATAAAACACAAAACATACGAATAATTAGGCACGTTTCCGCGTTACGCGATTAATTTTCTAATTAACCTTTTAAAAAAATGTGTAACACATAAACATAACCCAATATTCACATAGTCACTTAGATTCACACCAAATTAACATTATTCATTATTATTAGGTCACCAACGTTAAACGACAACTAGTGTGTGCTCACGACACGTGTACACAAGACTTAACGGAACTAACGGAGCTTGGTAACGGAAATTTACCGGATGTCACACCAACCACGAGGCTATCAACAATAAAAGGAGAGAAGAAGTAATTGATCAGGTCATCCAATTGGGAGCTGCCAATGAAGAAACACTGCTGCTACCACTAGAGGACCTGGTGAAACTGGAAATGGCAACCAGATTGCAACATGAGAAACAACAAGAAACAACTAGGTTGGCCTTAGAGAAACAGAAAGACAAAGAAGAAGAATAGAAGGAGGCTGACTTGTAGCAGATGAGAGATAGGATAGAATTCCTAATCTCCAGAGGCTTCAATCTTCAAGAACTCTCTCCACACAACAATGAAACAATCCTATGGCTCTACAACAAAGAGCAAGATCAAATGGAGAAAGAAAGAAGAAAGGTTGCAAGGGAAAAGCTAATGGAAAGGAAGAAGAAGGAGGAAAAAGCAAAGGCCACTGCAACCAGGAAGCTCAGTGAGAAAGCCTGGATAAAGGACTATCTCTGGGCTCATGGCTTCTCTGGAAGGCAGGTGGATCCCATGTCAAGGAGGACACTCCAATGGATTGTCAGTGAAATCAAGGCTGACATCCCATTGGGAAAGAGAAAAGAGATGAATAAAAGGGTAAAGGGGATGACCTTCACTGAAACTACTCAACCATAACCTAATCCCTCACACTTACCCTTCACCATCAAAATTGAGCCCTTCACCCTTGAGCCCACATCCTTACCCTCACCCATTTCATCACCTCAACCACCTAAACTTCCCCTCCTTCAACCAAAAACACTTCCTAGAACCTCTGAACGACACCTACCTAACAACCATCCAAACCATCCTCTCAGCCTTCTCAACATCTCTCTCTTGAGGAGTTCAAGGTAATCAAGACTAAGCTTACCAAGTGCATAACTTTGAGCGAAGTCTCATGTGAGGAAGACTCTATCAATATCACCTATGTTGATGGATCTTCATGTTCCCTCACAAGAGATCAATTCCTTGATTTGCCTAGAGGAACATTGGACCAGGCAGCTAGACTTCTAGGCCTCAATTCAGATTCACTGAATGATGAAGAGAAGAAACTTAGAAGGAAACTGGTGACTCTGCTAGATACTAAGAAAGAGGACAAGATTCCTAGTCAGTCTCTTGTGCCTAGAAAGAGAATAATCCGGTGGAGGTTCGATGAAACTTCTCACAACTATGTTATGGAAAGGTAGAAGGGCGAAGTCAATAGACTTAATGCAACCTCTCTGTTACACTCCAGTAGATTTGATATTGCTGAGTTAGCAGTAAAGCCATTCTCCAACCCCTCCAACTCTAAAGCTGTTGCACTCATCAGAAATCATCTCAACAGTCTTCATCTTGCCAAGCTAACTGCAAAAGCCAAGATTGAAGAAGAGTTGAAGTTAAGAAGACAGGAAGACAAGGAAAGACCTCCTACCAAGGGCGCCTTTCTACATATGGTAGAGGGTCCTGATTTGGAACCTATAGTTAGATGGGAATATGATTACAGTTCCATCAACTAACTCTTTTCATATGGCAACAACAGAGGGTACACATCATCCAAGGTGACAGACTGGACTTCCCGTCTACCAAGGACTTGTACAAACTTCTCAGCACCACATTAGGGAAGAACAAGGAAATAGATAAATATCTACTCTCCTTGGTGTTGAAAGTTTTGAGAAGTAGAAACAAGTGAGGTTTTGGTAGCATCAGCCTAGGGGGAGTATGTTTGATCAAGAAGAAGGCTGGTGCAACCAAAACCAAATCACTTAGATAATTTTGGTTCTACATGCAAAGGCTTCCGAAGCTTAGCATGGAACTTCCAAAGGTTGTAGAGTTCTTCCGAACATAAAGTGAAAGATCAGCTTCCGAAGGCAGAACTCTATTTCCGAAGTCAAGAGCATACTTCCGAAGATCAAGTCTTAGAAGAATAATCAGAAGACTACTTCCGAAGTAAGATGAAAAAAGAAGTTCCCAAGTCTCGGAAGAAGTAGCCTCTTCTGAAGTATAAGTGGCTTCGAAAGTACTTGTTCTTCCGAAGCCATTTAACCTTCGGAAGACACTGTTATGAACCACTGGACATAAGTAGGGTCTTTGACATTCTGCTGCAGACCTCTAATACTGTATGGTGTTTTCTCAAAGAGCCATGCAGTTGACCATACGTTATTCCATTGTTTACCTTTTATGATAGTACATGTTACCAACTTTAGTTGGTGACAAAAGGTAAGTCAGGGACATGTCCTGACTACCATATCTCAGATAATACCTTATCCGATATACCTTAAACTATAGTCTTGTAGTATAGGCTTTAGTTATAGGATCCTAGCTGGTATCAAAGTATATCCGGTTGTAGGTAGTATTATATATAGTTTCTCATTGTAACTCGATAAGATAAGCTTGTAAGAGTCATGTAATATTTGAGTTGAGAAGCAATATATGCAAGTACCTTGAAATTAGTTTCTGTGTTCTTTATACTTACTATATTATGATCAACTCTTATTGACTCTATCTTCATATGAGTGTTGTTCAAGTGAGTTTGAGAGAAAAACAAAGTCTTAAGCGACTTTAACCGATCCTGCAGTACCACTGGATGATATCGAGGTAGATGAACGGCTCAATTATATGGAGCAACCAATGGTGATCATTGATCGAAAAGTAAAGAGGTTAAGGAATAATGTGGTTCCTCTGGTGCGTATATAGTGGAAGCACAGGAAGGGATCCAAATCTATGTGGGAGACGAAGGAAGAGATGAGATAGCATTATCCACGATTGTTTGAGGAATGACATGTCTCAGGGATGAAACCTATATAAGGGGGGTGGACTTGTAACACCCGGTTATTTTTAGAAGGCTCAAACAAAAGAATAAAGTGAAGAATAAGAAAGAAAAGATTTAAAGCCCAAGTAGAGGGACCTAATATGTCAAAAAGGTTGAAAACTTTCAAAGTTGGTGATAAAGGTGGCATGGCCGCCCATCACTCTCTCTACAGACAAATCTTTAGATATTTTTAGAGAGAGAAAGAAAGAGAGCAGTAGCTCTCAGGTGTTGAAGAGGAGAAGAAGGAGATTGAATTCAAGGTAAGAATTCATAGTTTTGATTTTTCTTAACTGGCCTTTATCCTCGGTTATATGCTTATGTGGGGTTGTGTGTTCGGTTGTGTGTGTTTTGGTGGGTTTATAGGTGGTTGAACTTAATTGAAAACGGGTTTGAAAGAAGTCACACCTAAGAGGCTACTAAGGTGAGTTATAGAACCCCCTTTTTACTTGTTTTTAATTACTTTGGGGCTGAAATGCGTGTATGTACATTTTTATAAAAATAGGTTTTTCACCCGTATGCTTTATGTGTGTATGTTGCGGGTGGGGTTTGATTTTGGGTTATGTATGTGTTTCATGAGGTTATGATTATGCTTCAAGGCTTAGGATGTATGATTTAAGCTTAGAATATGATAAGTGATGTTTGGGGACTGAATTATGGTGATAAGTGTGACATAGATTGCCCATGCGCCTAAATAGTAGCCCATGCGCCCAACAGAAATAATTGCCTAAGTGTCCCATGCTCCCAAAACCACATGCGCCCAAATAGTACTCATGCGTCAAGAAATAGGCTTAAATTGTCTAAGTGTTCATGTGCCCAGATAGCTCATGTGCCTAGGCACTCATGTGCCTGCATAGTGCCCATGCGCTTAGAATTACCCAGGAATAGACTAAGTGTTGCTCATGCACCAAAATAATGCCGATGCGCCTGAAAGGCCATGCGCCTGCATAGTGCTCATGCGTTTGCATAGTGTTCATGCGCCTAAAGGCTTTGGAATATTTTCTGATTTTGGGGAAAAATTAAAATGTAGGCCTTGACTTGGGACGTTCTCGGGGGTAAAGTAAGTTGACTTTTTGAGGTCATAGATGATGTGATGGGTGAGGTATGATGAGGTATGATGATGTATGATTGATGCTTATGCATGTTGGTATGTTTCATGATTGTTATGTCATGTGTGATGGTGCCTTGTATGGTGATGTTTGCATGATTATGTTTGTGTTCCAGGTTATGTATGTTTATCTTTCCTGTGGCTTTGCGTGTTATGGTTGTGAAAGAAATAATAAAGTATTATGTAATGTAAAGTGAAATATAATGAAAAGAGGAACATAATGAAAAAGAAAGGCTTGCAAGCAAAGTGTACGGAGGTGCACGACTCTAAAATGTCATAAGCTTAACTTTGTGTAGTTTAGCTAACCCTTAAGGATACACGTAGGGGTCTAATCTTTGTGACTGACTAGTGATATAGTACATGGTATATAGTGACTACTCACCCCAGTGCTAGTGCTAGACTATGTGCATTATGGAAGTCATTTATGATCTTTGGCCCAGTACCCATTTTGTGCTTATGTTTGCGGTGTAGTATACAGTTCAGATCTTGGTCGCTTGCCACGGTGCTAGTGCCAGGCTTTGAGCCTAATGGGAGTCATTTATGATCTTCGGCCTAGTACCCGCTTTGTGCATACGTTTGGGGTATAGGTGATGACATTGATCCGGGAAGAGATAAAGAAAGAATGTGATGAACAGTTAAGGAAGATAATAATGTTATTATCTATGTGTACATAGGATGTGTGATCATGTATGAAAGTATAGTATGATTTGAAAGAAAGAAAAGAATGGTTTTAAACGAAAGTAAAGTATGTTTTGTTTTAAAACTAGAACTCACTCAGCAACGCTGACTTTTATGTGTTTCTAGTAGGCAGGTAAAGGTTACTGAGGATGGCACGGGGCGGCTACTTGGCTTGTTTTGGATGGCATCCATTTTTATAATGTTTTTTTGATGTAATGCAACAAATATTTTGTAATTTGATAACAATGTATTATTTTGCAAAAGCTATTATAAGAAAATGAAAAAGTTATTTTAATGTTTTCTCTATAGTGTTTTATTAAAGATTATGTAATTATATGTTTTATGTGCGATGATTGACCAGCTGTGAGCATCCTGGGAATGGGACCTTACAAGATCAAGAGGAAGCTCATCAACTGCATCTCTTTGAGTGATATCACTTGTGAGGAGGGGTCCATCAAACTAAACTACATTGACGGCTTCTCATGTTCTCTCATAAGAGAACAATTCCTTGATCTGCCTAGAGGAACACTGGACCAGGCCTTGAAACTCTTGGTAGCCAACTCTGACTCCCTTGGGGAAGAAATGAAAATGCTAAGAAGGAGACTGGTGAGTCTACCGAATACTAGGAAGGGAGACAAGTTACCATCTCAACCTCTTGTTACTAGGAAGAAAATAGTCCAGTGGAGGTTTGAAGACTCTTCTTACAACATTGTTATGGAAGAGAGAATGGTGGGATCAACAGGCTTAATGCCTATTCTCTACTACACTAAACAATATTTGACATTACTGAGTTAACAAAGAAATCATTTCTCCAACTCTGACGTAGCTGCTCACATCATAAATCATCTAAGCAGTCTTCATGTGCCCGGACTAACTATAAGGGCCAAGATTTAAGAAGATTTGAAGATAAGAGAGAATGATGAAAAGGAAGAGTCAGCAACAAAAGAGAAATCCTTTCTTCAAATGGTTAAATGCCCTAAATTGGAATTCATAGTTAGAAGGGAGTATGACTACAACTCCGGCAACTAACTCTCTTTAGAGGGACACAACAAGGGGTAAATATCATTCAAAGTGACACACTGGATCTCCTGTCTATGAAGGATTTATACAGACTTCTCAGCACTACTTTTGGAAAGAACAAGGAGATAGATAAGTATATTCTGTCCTTGGTGCGGAAAGTTTTGAGAAGTAGAAACAAGTGAGGTTTTGGTAATATCAGCCTAGGGGGAGTTTGTTGGATCAAGTAAGGCTGGTGCAACCAAAACAAACACTTAAAACATTTTTGGTGCAACTGATGAAGAACTTCCGAATGCAAAAGAAGAACTTCCAAAGGCAAATGCTGAACTTCCAAAGGTCAAGTCTAACAGAGCTTCCGAAGAGGAACTCTGACTTCCGAAGAGAAAGTCTTCCCTCTTCTAAACATTAGCATTTGGAAGAGTATAAGTCAATGACTTTCGAAGTATGAAGATCATCAAGCCTTGAATGAAGTAGGCTCTTCCAAAGTGTAAGTGGTTTTGGAAGAACTTGTTCTTCCCAAGCTAGTTAACCTTCAGAAGAACTTGCTATGAACCAGTAGACATAAGTATAGATCTTCTGACAGATCCGCTGCAACCTCTGAGATATGCATGGTGATTGCCAACGCCCATGTATTTGACAATACTTTATTCCACTGCTTATTCTTTATTAGTTAGTACATTTACCAACTTTAGTTGGTGACAAAAGGTAAGTCATGGATATTTCATGACTACCAAATCTTAGATAGTATTTTATCTAGGATAGCTTACTTCTAGCAATGTAGTATTCATCTAGTTGTAAGTTCCAACTAGTATCAAAGTATAACCGGTTGTAGATAATAGTATATATAGTTTTTCATTGTAACTCTGTAACATGCTTGTAAGAGTCTTGTTATACTTTGAGTTGAAAAGTAATATATACAAGTATCTTGAAAAACCATTCTCTTGTATTGTGTTTGCTTAACTTATTATATTATTATCAACTCATAGAGGATTCTACATCATCAATTCAAGAGCAACTTAGTGAGTTTGAGAGACTAAAATAGTGTTGTGTGACAAAAAACAATCCTGCAACTATTTTTAGAAGAAACAAAGTCAACGTTTGAGTGGTCAAGCAACTTTATGATAGCAACTTGATCCCCACAATCAGAGTATTGCCAGTTATGCACTTATCCTAGTACACATCACCCAAACCTACAACATGTCGTTTATTGGGTTCTAAATCTGGATAACCTTCATCTTTATTTTTGCTATTTTCACCCCCTGTACCTTTGGAAGAGTCATTAAAAAGTTGTTCAGTTCCCTATTTTAAGATATCTTCTACCTCCTTTTGAGATCCTGCGTTGTTAACAAAAAGATAATCTAACATCAATTTCTTCTTTACAAGCTGTGAGATTCTTTCTTCAATACTAGCATGAACAACAAGTCTATAAACAAGAAGTCTCTTTAACAGCCTAATTCTCTGTGCTCGATTCATTGCTTGGATATCAACATGTGGGTTAAAATCAAAATCATATATTATAACTATATCAGCACTTGCCAAGAATGGGTTAATAACAAAAATACAAACTGACTTTTGTCTTGATTAAACCCTGAAATTCTTATTTGGCGGTCAGCTATGGAGACCGAACCATCAACTCTCTCGAATGTTGTTAGCCCAAATTCAACACTCCAATAATCTTCAAGGATATCCAAAAGCTTAGTCATTTGTGAAAATATAAGAACCCGGTGACCTTCTTTGTGCAATATTTTAAGCATGGAATGAAGAAAAGCAATTTTAGCTAAAGCCTTAACACGCATATCATGAAGAAAGTCAATTGACCCAGATTCGGGTTCAGTTCCTGGTGTCACACCCTAACCAACGGCGGAATCATCAGGACAGGCGAATGTGAATTGATTGCTCATTGCTCATGGAATTTGATAAGTTGAAATAATATTAAATGTCATTTTCATAGAATAATGCTAATCAAATAATTCATTACACTATGATAAAGATTCAAACAACATAATAAAGTCTTTTATTAATCTGGGTCCAAGTCCTATATGAGCGTGAAGAAGTCCTCTAAACTGCATCCTGAAACATGTTTAAAATATGGTCAACATATGATGTTTGGTGAGTTCCCATGATTTGTACGTATATAAACAACTTTCAAGATGCAATTCACGTTATAGGTTAAGAAATAATGCAAGAATATAGATAGCATAATGATACAATCAAACCGTGACAAAAGAATGTCCACAATAAGATATATGATTAGCACAGTGTACTTGGTTCCATGATGAGCAAGAATACGTCATCAGGAGTTGGCAATAACCTCGGCTTTAGTACGAAATAGGATTGTCAAGCCCATAGATCTATGACGTCGCTAGGCTAGGAATAGTTAATGATTATTTTTACAAGATGACTATCATATAATGCTCACCATTATCTCTAATAACCATGATAAAATTTATAAGATAATTTGACGTGCATTACAATTATTAAGATATTTTACAAGTGTGTATTTATATGGTTAACATGCTTCACCCTAAAAGATGCGAAATAAAAATGGAAACGGGGTATGGAAAACTTACCTTGTATAATGATGGTTGTAGAGTACATAAGAAAGCTTGGATTTTCAAGAGTCAAGGTGATCTACTAAAGGATAAAAAGAAACAATAACTTGAGGTGGGAATTTATTGCAAGAAATTAGGACGTTTAGAGAATGCCAAAAAGCGAAAGGTAGATTGAAAAAGGATTCTTGCACCAATTTTAGATTCGGGACCGAATGTTTGGTACGTGTTTAAAAAGGTTTTAAAAATAGCAAACGGTTTCATAAAATTATAAAAAATTACATTTTTCTATTTTAGAGTCTCCCAAACAACTTTCTTTCAGAAATATTGTTATGAAAAGATCCGTAAATAGGTCAAAACAGCTGTACAAGACAGAAGGTGCTGAAATGCGCACTTATCTTGTAAAGGCTATTGTTGAGTCGTTCGATTGAGTTTGAAGACAAATAAACTAGAGTGAAAAAGGTAATTCAATAAAATTAATATGGGTGTCTGATTTTACTCAAGTTTAGTTTCTTATAATCAAATTATGGTTAGTTGAAGTCAGACTATATTCTTTCAAATATATAGTAAGACACTTACGTGCACTTTTAAAATTACTAAAGCATGAAACGGGTTAGAACAAATTTATTATGTTGGTATATGGTATATTAGACTTCATTTGAGTTAAAAAAATATTCCAAGACTTTAGAATAGCAATCATTTAGAGAAGTAATATTATGGAATAACCGAATACGGCGGCAGAGCCGTCCATATACAAACAGGATTCTTCGTTTACGTTAGCGTGTTCTTAGCTTGATTTAGGAATGTTAGTGATTGTTACAAGGTTAGATAATGTTAGAAGGTTAATGATCATATAATAATGATTAAAGTTAAAATAGATTTAGTAGAAGAAAGAACAAATGTAAGAACATAAAATCATAAGAACAATTGAATGTTAAGATGATTGAAACAATATAGAAATGCATAATATAAAAGTAATATAAGATTATCTTAGTATTAGAAAATTCTTGAAATTTCTTTTAACAAAAATCTGGAAATTTATCTAAACCAATGAATGAAAGAAACATATGTGAGTGAGATTTTTAGAGAATGAGCAAATAAAAAGTAAGGCATAAAGCTTGCTCTTATAGTTAAGGTTAGGAGAGGGTTATGAATGATGTTAATGGTGACTTACAAGTTTTTCAAAAGGGGGTTATGATTGGAATTTAAAATAAATATAAAATTAAATAAAATAAATAGATAAAATGATAAAAATATAAAAAATTTCTAAATAATGAATTTGATTTATAAGATTGACTAGAAAGGGTTCGGGTTTGGGTTTCTACTTTGAAATTGGGTCGGATGTTACACCCGGTATAAGATATGGGTGATTACAAACATTTGTCAATTGCATTACAATATTCAACATGAGTGTTGCGGTACCCATTTCCAATATTGCGTAAACGTGATACTTTTTTGTTAACATGGCCTAATAATATTCAGCTTGAATTGTTGACAAGACAATAGGAACAACACGTTTAGTCTTTGGAGGTATATACTGCATAACATCTTCTTTAAGCCTTCTAAGCATATGAGCAGCCATAAGTTTCTTCAACTCTTCAACTTTTTCAGTTGTTATAAGATCACTAAACTTATCCTCAAATGATTTTAGAGAGGGGAAAGAAGTAGGCTGCAAGAAATTTAGCAAATTATACATCTCTCCTGAGTTGTTTTGAAGTGGGTTCCTGATTAATAACACACGATGATGAAAAGAGAATTTCGTAAGCAAGCTAAAACGCTTACTACCTGAGTTTTTAAGCGTGTGGCCTTCATCAACTATAAGTACTTCCCATGGAATTTCACTTAAACTAGTCGAATTAGCAAGAATCATCTCACGTTGTTAAAAGGATGTGGAATTTATAACTAGATGATTTCTTTAAAGACAATTGCATTCCATTCATACTCATGCATTAAAGCCTATGGCCATGAACAACCATGATATTCAACAATGTTTAGATTAGGAGCCCATAACAAAAATTCAGCCATCCGATTTGGCATAGTGGAAAGAGGAACCAAAACTAGAGAAGGCAACCTAGCTTCAAATTCAAAATATAAAGATGATAAAAACTACAGGACCGGTGAAGGGTGGCCACTTACAACACAACAACACAAAGAGGAGATTAACTTCACTAATCAAATAGTGAGACTTGATTAACCACAAGAGATGATACAAAGAACACAAGTATATAAGAGACAGAACAAGATAGCAGAATACAAAAGGAGATGGTTTTCAAGATTGCATTATATTGCATTCTCAAGTTCTTTTACAAGTGTTACAAAGCATAAAGGAAAGTTACATGTACTTGAGATACATATACTACATTCTACAGCTGGCCATACTTTGAAGGCCAGCCGGATACAATTGACTAGACACAACACAAAATCAATTGTAGAGTCAAAAGGCAGATTGCCTTTTGACTTGTGACTATTCCATGCCATAGCTCACATCATAATATATACAAAAAGGATAAAGTATATGAAGTAGAAAGTTACTGACACAAGACCTCAATGTACAGTTACTAAAAGCATGGATCTTTTCACCAACTCATGCAAGTTGGTGACTTTATAGAGTTGCGGCGGAAAGGGGGTCCAGCTTTATGTAAAGTACATCAGATAAAGCATGTACACTAAAAGTCTTCGGAAGAAATCAGTCTTCGAGTGTTGGCATCAGAAGACTTTGTCTCAGAAGCTTCTAAAGACTTCATCTTTGGCTTTAAAAGATATTGGTCTTGGTTTTAGAAGATTTCACACTTGGAATATTTCTGTTGCATGTATGAAACTTCTGAAGCATTCTTCTTCAATGAAATTATGTAGCATGCAGGAGACTTGAAGTGTTTGGGTTGCACGAGCCTTAACATGTATTCCTTACAAAATCCCCCTAGTCTGATGATACCAAAACTCTTTAAAGACTTCAGATATCAATAGTACTCGTTATGATGATGACTATCCCTTTCTTCATGAGATGATCAGGATCATTCTGACTCTCAAAATGCCTTCTCATATCAAAAAGATCATGCAAAGGGAGATTGAACATGTTTTGCCATGAGTGGACATCCTCAATGCCTTGTTCTCTAATGACATGCCATCTTTCCGGATTTGTAGTGTATGTCAAGGACAAGATGGGTCTTCCTACTGTTAGAGGAGCTGCTTGATTGGGAGTTGATGTAGCATCCTTTGGCTGCATATCATCAGGATGTTTTGACTCATCCTGAGGTTCAGAAACGATGTGTTTTTCTTCTACTTTAGCTTTAGCTTTGAAGCCATCCTTTTCTTCCTCTTTGTTCCTTTTAACTGAGAAGACTGGCCTACAGCACCTGATTGATCTTCTTTTTCTTTCTTAGTTGGGTCTTCCTCTCTCATAGGTTCAGAAAGGAGAGGGAGTCTGACCCTGCTGTGGATCTGAAGATCAAGCTTGCTGAGATTTTGTAGGAGGTTCTGGTTGTCTTGTCTCTGGTTTTTCAACCTTAACCTCTACTTCAGGTGGAGCTTGACTTGGAGGGGAGTGTAAGTCAATCAGCTCTCCACTCTTGATCTTCTGCTTGATTACCCTATATGCTCATCCATAGTGGATAGAGACAAAGGGCCAAGTCTCCTTCCAAGGAATCCATACAGCTTTAAGAAGATCATTATCCTCTGCCTGTTTGCAGACTTCTTCATGCTCTTCTGGATGATGGCTCTTGACTTAGTAGCTTCTTCTCTTAGTTTCCTTTTGGTAGTCTTTCATTCCTTGACTATCTCAAGTTCAACTTGTTTGAGATACTCAAACTCAACATAGTCATAAGATAATGGAAGAAGTGCATCTGCCTAATAAAGGCCTGTGGCACTAAGGTAGTTGATCATCTTGATCCTGTCTTCTTCTCTGTCTACCTGATGTTCTTGTTGAACCACATCCTCATGTGCAGGACTTTCTTGAACTGGGGAGAGAGTAGGCACATGCTTATATAATATTTTCTTTCTTCTTTCTTCTTTCATTTGTACTAGTAGCTCAGCATCTTTTGCCTCTTTCTTCTCCTTTGACCTTTCTCTATCAACCAGTTCATTTAACTCGTCCAAGGGGAGAGAAATGACATTGTCAATGTCATAGTTCCTGGTCCGCAAGTAGTTGATCCTGACTGCCCTTAACTCACCATCTTGAGTGTTTGGTCTGAGGACAGCCCTGATAGCAGTTTCCATGAGTCTTGTAGACCTAGAAGAGGAACTTTCTCCGCTCAGCATCCTTTTCCTCTCTCTCTCCTCTTCCTCGATCTCCTCAGATTTCATATTTATTTTCCCTTTGTCACTCACAAACCTTTGTGACTCACGTGGAGAGAGCTTTAGCCTTCATTGTTTGGTGTATCATCCAAGCTCTGGCCAGAGAGAGGTTGAGAAGCACCTTTACTAGCAGGTGTCTCAATAAGGGTATGAATCTTTGCAGCAGTTGATGATGATGAGATAGGGCTCTTAGGTTTTGCCACTGGGCGTTCAGTCAAGGTTTCCCCAATGAAACTAATGTGAGGGTCCGCCTCAATATCTAGTTAACCGATGACATTACCTGATTGCCTTTGTCTCCTTCTGATGCTGAACTCTGCGATGATCTTGTCTTGGATTCTTTGAGGCAGCCTGTCAGTTTGTATTGATTGGCTTTGATTGACAAGTGGCATGTTGACTAGATCCAGACCTTTATAGAAGTTCAAGGTCTGAATGTTAAAGATCTCTTGTTGCCCTTGCACTCTAAGAATCATGAGGTCTCTTCTGTTGTTGTCATACCTCCATCCAATGATGTGATTTGAAGTTGGTGGAGATGACATAGCCCTTGGTATTTCATCCCCAAACAGACTCTGTATGAGGAGTCTATGGAGTCCATATGAATGTGAACTTGAGGAAGTTGCTGAGTGTCCACAATTGCAAGTGAGGATGGTGAGTCCCCAATGTCCACACTCTCTGAAGAACTCCCAGGTTCTGTGATTGTTATGACTTTCTCCCCCTTATTGGTACCATCACCCCTTGCATAGGTGAGCCAGGGGTTAGGTCAATCACATCCACAGGTTCTTGTGTTCCTGGTTGAGCTCCTCTTAAAGGTCTCCCAACTAGTTTTTCCTTAAGATAAGAAATCTCAAGTTGCTGATCACTGACCCTGTTTTGCAAGGTACTCACTTGAGATTCAAGGTGACTGACCTTGGAGACTAAATATGTGCATGTTTTATACAGTCTTTGCACCTTTAGTCTCAAATTCCTCTCATCTTCATCAGAAGAATCATTAAGGGATGAGATGATTGGACAAGAGTCCTCTCTCTCACCACCAGCTTCAGGTTCTTGGCTGCTGGATTTTCTTTGCTCACTATCAGCCTCAGTTGAGTTGTCAGTGCACTAAGTTGCCATGGTTGAGGTCTTAATGATAGAATCACTTTCAAAAGTGAGAGCGTCTTGCATATGGACATCCTGAATAGGTTCAGAAGTGTCCACCTCAGTAGTAGGTGACTGATATGGGCTAGAACTAGGAGACTCAGGAGCACTCATCTCTCTTTGAGTATGAGAAAAGAAGAGAGAATCATGGTACTCACTGAAAAGTAGATCTTTATCAGTATAGAAGTCAAGGTTGGGGATTGGTTGGTTTAAGTCCAAAGGCTAGGGGAGGTAACTGTCCCCTGAAGGTTGATCACTTGAGTGTTGAGACTCATAGTGATGGCTTAAGGCTTTTGGGCTTATGAGCTATCAGGCTGAGCATGAGGAACCTTAGCACTGATTGTTGAACAAATAGGAGTGTTCTGCTCCTCAGGATAAGTGGGAGCTCCAGTGTCCACTTCTTCCTATGTGGGTGAGTATATGGGGACCTGCACAGACTGAATAGTCTGTGTAGGGTTTGTTTGTGTTTTCTTTGGTAGGTGAGGGTGATTTGAGGCTGTTGAGGTGGTTTGGATGTAGAAGGGGTGGGTTCAACACTATCTGGTGCTGCTAGGTTGTCACCTTGAGCAATAAGCTCTAATATTTTTAGGAGAAGGGCTGTTTCTACCCCAAAGAAGCCAACAGTAGGCTTTCTCAGTATTTTAAAGATGTCGAGCTTCATGTGTCCCAATTTAAGAGTATTATCTATTCCCCTGAACTATGAGCCCAGTTCACAACTAAAAATGTATTGAACATATCTAGGAAACATATAGTACTCTAAGGAGTCCAAGTTTGCAAGAATATTAGTATAAACAAACTAAGAGTACTTGAACTTGACTCCATGAACCATCCCATGAACTATGAAGGAGAGATCCTCAGGAATCTGGTCCCATCCACCATGCTTGTTTGATAAGCTGTGGATAACCACATGGAGCAGGAATTTCCATTGGATACGACCGTCCATTTCCTGAAGATCTTGACAGAAAAGTCTCCCTCATAGACCATCTGCTCAATGGACTGGTTAACAACTTCTTTGGTAAAGAACACCTCACCTTCTACATCATCCAGCTTAAGATGCATGTTGATGACGGTCGGAGTGATGAAGACTATTCTCCCATGCACTATGGTAGACAGTGCCTTCTCCCCATCCATGAAGACCTCTTGGTAGGTCTTCTAAAATTCTAGCAGTTGATCCTCATAAAGAGTAGGATCAATGGTTATGGAGGTGAAGTAGTTGGATAGAGATAAGAACTTTGCAAACCTCTGAGAAATGAGGATCTTTCTCAGAGTGTAACAGAGCAACTTGGTTATGTTGCATGTGTAACTGCATGGAAAAGTTTGGATCATTTATGCGTTAAGGTTGGCCATTTTGAGGAAGCTTAAGGATGAAGAAAGAAGAAGAAAGAAATTTCAGAGAGAAATTGGGGTTTTTAGGTCTATAGGAAAGAAGGAGATGATAGAAAGAGGGGGAAACCGTTGGGTTTATATTGGAAAAAGGATTTCACATAAAGTTTAATGAAAGAGGATAAACTTCGAAATCCAAATGTCGGTCCCACCTCTAAAAAAGTAGTTTACTTTTGCTCAAAAAGTAATTTTCTTGGAAGTCAAAAAGCTTCCGAAGGTAAATTATCCTCGAAAGTTGTAATGAAAAAGCATCTGAAGCTAAAATGACTTCGGAAGATTTTCCTAAGAGTTATGAAAATTTTGCTTTGGAAGAAAATTAAGACTTGAATGCTTTGTCCAGAGGGACAAAGCTTCCAAGAGTTAATTTGGTTTGGAAGAAAATGGTCCTTAAAACATACAAGTGTCTGAGACACAAATTAAGCTTCGAAAGATATTTCGAAAATATCTTCTGAAGATATATTTCTTAGACAGTTGTTTGTTTTGAAGGAATGATTTTCTTCCGAAGATAAAAGCATATCTTCCGAAGGATCAAAATTTTTTTAAATCTAAGGAAAGTCTTGAAAAGATTTTCATCCAAGGAAGACAAGAGCTTATAAAAGTGATGAACTAGACAACATAGGACACAGATTTTAAGAAATAATAAGAATTAGTTTTAACAAAAACCTACTCAAAGTTTATCATCCCAATAGCTGATATAAGATATTTAAATCTCTGTTCATCAAAAGCTTTTATAAACAGATTAGTATATTTTTCATTTGTGTGGACTTTGACTAGTTTAATTAATCTTTTTCAAAATTATCTTTAATTAAATGAAACCTGATGTTGATATGTTTGGTCCTTGAGTGTTGGACCAAAAGAACCAATGAGCCAAGATCAGAAAATCTCTAAGTCCCACACGGTATCACAACAACTGCTGAAAGCCTCATCAGTAGTTTGACAAGTACTGAAGACTTCAACAGCTGAAGATCAAGTGCTGAAGACCTTAACAGCTGAAGAACCAAAGTGCTGAAGTACAACAGCTGAAGAACACAAGTGCTGAAGCTGAAAGACCAAAGTACTGAAGTACAACAGCTGAAGAGATCACAAGTACTGAAGATCAACAACTGATGTACAAAGTCTGAAGACAAAGACTGAAGACATCAGCTGATGATATCTACTGAAGTCATCAGCTGATGAAACGCCTGAAGGTCAAAGTCTGAAGACCAAGTACTGAAGCCTCAGTAGTTTGTCATAACTACTGAAGAGTACTTCTTCAGTAGTTGTGATATCAGTAGTTTTATGTTTTATGTTTCAGTAGTTTTGTAAAACGACTGAAGAGCTTGTTCTTCAGTCGTTGTAGTTTCAGTAGTTTTATATTTTGTACTTAACCTGCTGATATGTTCTCAGTAGTTGTGAACATTTCAGTAGTTTGTTAAGATTTAGTTATTTCTGTATTTGATCTGCCAGTTGTCACTTTCCGTGATAACTGCAGTGACTGTTGCACTCTATATAAGGAGTGACAACCCATTGTAATCATCGAGTGATATGAGCAATTGAATGGAATGTTTGATTGATTTGATTAGAAATATTCTCCATCTATAAACATTCCTAGAAATCAGAAATTCATATCTCTCCCTATAACCGTATGCGATCTTAACGCTTACATATATTGTTTGCTTGCTACAATTTGTCTAATTCGTTTGTGTATTCCGCTGCTTTACATTCTGATAAACATCAAACTTGTGATCACTGATCCTGTCAAAAGTCATGTGCATAGATCCTCCACTGTCTACATACCAGATGCTATTTTGGCATGTTGAGGAACCCTGCAATAATATACAATCAGTTAGTTTTAGAGACCCAAACCTTTTTGGTTTTGGGCCTGGTCTCATCAATAGATGGTAAATAGCATGTTTATTTGTAACAACAGCCTGAGAGGAAGAAGATGGTGCAGAAGAGGAGGAAGAAGATGGTGCAGAAGAAGGTATTGATTATGATGAAACCTTTGCCCCTGTAGCCAGACTGGAAGCAATTCGATTGTTTTTAGCTTATGCTGCTTATCAAAAACTTAAAGTCTTTCAAATGGATGTCAAAAGTGCATTTTTGTATGGAAAAGTTAAAGAAGAGGTTATGTATGTCAACCTCCAGGCTTTGAGGACAACAAACATCCTAATTGGGTGTATAAGCTTGATAAAGCTCTTTATGGGTTAAAACAAGCTCCCAGAGCCTGGTATGAGACATTATCAAACTTTCTTCTGGAAAACAATTTCACTAGAGGCTCCATAGACAAGACTTTATTTATTAAGAAAGCTGGGCAGCATAATCTACTTGTTCAAATTTATGTAGATGATATCATTTTTGCATCCTCTGATCCAAAGTTGTGTGATGCCTTTACAAAGTTGATGCAACAGAAGTTTGAAATGAGTGCCATGGGAGAATTACAGTTCTTTCTGGGGTTGCAAATCAAACAAAAGGCTGATGGAATTTTTATTCATCAATCCAAATATACAAAAGATCTTTTGCAAAGTTTGATTTACAAAACTGTAAGCCCTGTTCTACTCCCATGAGCAGCACCACACAACTGGACTTAGATCAGAACGGTAAAGTGGTTGATGAAACACTTTACAGATGTATGATTGGGTCCTTGATGTATTTAACAGCTTCTAGACCAGATATTATGTTTGCTACATGTGTTTGTGCTAGATTTCAGGCTGCACCTAAAGAGTCTCATCTGATTGCAGTCAAGAGGATCTTTAGATATCTGCAAGGCACTCCATCTCTAGGTTTATGGTATCCTACCAAACATTCTGGTAAATTAGTTGCTTTTTCTGACAGTGACTATGCAGGGTGTAAGTTGACCAGGAAATCAACTTCTGGTGGATGTCAATCCTAGGCAACTGCTTGATTTCTTGGCAGAGCAAGAAACAGACCTCAGTTGCTACATCCACTGCGGAAGCTGAGTACATTGCTGCTGCAAGCTGTACATCTCAGGTACTCTGGCTTCAAAACCAACTTTTGGATTATGGCATTACAGAGACTAAGACTCCATTGTTAATGGATAGTGCTTCAGCTCTTTGCATTGTCAAAAATCCAGTCCAGCACTCTAGGACCAAACATATAGAGATCAGACACCATTTTATAAGAGACTGTTTTGAAAAAGGTCTGATTGATCCTAAGTTTGTGCCCAGTGCTGATGAGCTTGCAGACATCTTTACTAAGCCTTTGGATAGTTCAACTTTCCAAAACTGGTGTAAGGCTTGGTATGCTGCAGCTAGAATAGGTGACAACTACTGATGATCTCAGTAATTCATATTGATGATCATGAGTGCCTGTCACATATAAGTACTGATGAGCTCTTTTAACCTCAGTAGTTTTTATAACTACTGATGGCTAAAAGTTCTCACAAGTACTGAAGTACTTCATCTGTTCTAAACTACTGAAGTAGTTACAACTACTGATGTAGTCATAACTACTGAAATCAGTAAAAACAGATAAGTACTGATGTCCTATGAAACAACTGAAATCAGCCATAAAGACTGATGAATGTGTTGAGGATAGTTTGAAACAGCTGAAAAGCTAAGAATTGACGAAAACAGCTGAAGAGAATTTCCCTTCAGTCGTTTGTACCACTGCTGTTTCATTTTAAACAACTGAAGCAAAACCACGTCTTCAGTAGTTTTTATAACTACTGATGACCAATACCAAGTCTTCAGTGGTTTACAACAGCTGATGACTAAAACCACTGTCTTCAGTAGTTTCATAACTACTGATGACAAACACCATGTCCTCAGTTGTTTCAATCACCTGAAGTCAAAACCACGGTCTTCAGTAGTTTTCTAAACTACTGATGCCTAACACCGCGACTTCAGCTGTTTCAACGTCTGAAAGGACAATACCATGTCAACGGTCGTTTAAAACTACTGATGACTAACACCACATCCTTCAGTCGTATCCTCACCCGTACCCTATAAATACCCTTAACCTGCGCTCTCCATACTTCATCTTCTTCAAACCTAACGTCCTCTCCAACAAATTTCCATGGCGTCTTTGCAAATTAAACCGCGACACAACTGTGTTGCCTACCTCACAAAATCGCCGATCTGGACTAAGTTCGATAATGCTATCGATCTTATGGTTCAGTCCCCATACAACAAGGCATTCCTTCTGAACCCTGTTTTACATGCCGAATCCTTGAACCAATTTTGGATGAACATTACGGTTACAACTGAGGAGAGCAACACACATCCCTCCGGTCTGTAGTCAACAACAAAGAAGTAGTGATTACTCCTGCAACAATCCGAAAAATTCTTCACCTGAGTGACGCTACCTCTCCTGCTGGATATCCGAAGGGCACTATAGATCTCTCATTTGCTCAGCATGGATATCAAGGTGATCTCAGTGCCACAACCATCATGAAGAAACACTTTAATGACGCTGAGCGCCTGATCTTTCACATGATCAATGTATGTTTGGCCCCTAAGACATCGTCTTGGGATCAAATGTCCACCAAATGGCAGCAGGTATTGTATTCTATCCTTGAGCAACAACCACTGAACTTTTCCGAATTAATATTTTCAGAGCTCAAAGATATGGCTCAAAAATAACTGCCAACCGTTGGATACTCTATCCACGGTTCATCATGGCCATTATAATAGACCAGCTTAATGCTGAGGGACGTGTTGGCTTGGGAGTCCCTGCTACGGCTGTTTTGCCCGAAGTATACTCCCGGCACAACTCCGACCGGACACTCAAACTGGCTGCCAAGCTGCGAAAACCCACGCAGCTGGAACCCACAGCCACCACCTCCAAATCCAATGTCCCCACCAAACCCACCAAAAGAAACCCACAAAGGCTACTCAGGGAATTGAGTCCCCTGAGGATGCTCCTGCACAACAAACGCAGGATAAATCCACTAGTCCAAACCCCCTAGTGGATACCATGACTCCTCCAGCCACAGCCGCTCAGGCTTCCTCTCAACAGGAACCTGCAGCAACCCAAGGGGCACCTACTTATCTGGGATCTTCCTCACTTGAGGAGATTGCCATTGAAGAGCACCATCCACCCCAGGTGCACACTGCTTCTTCCCCTGTACCCCAACCAACCGCTCCTCACAGCCCAACTTTAATAGTTGCACAAGTGCTGACTCAATTGCACTCCTCACCCCCTCCCCAGAAACCACTTACCACTGGGAATACCTCTACAATTGGGGGAGGCATACAGTGCACCTGAGAACCCACAGCACAGGGGTTTAACTGTTCTATCTCCTGGTGTTGATATGGAGATAAGAACTTCTGGTGAGGCTGCCAACTCTTCTGACTCAGCAAATGATCAGACTGAGGTTGGTAACATAACTAAGACCTCACCAGAGGCAACAGCCGATGAAGGACAACGTCCTGAGGCTGGAAGTCCCAGTTCCAAGACAAAGGGCACATGCTACATCTGGTCTACACCCAGAGCATGTATATCCTGCTACAAGCAGGAGGTCAGGTGATTCAGCATATGCTGGATGACCTGGGCTTCTTCTATGATGTTCTTGCCCAGAACACAGCTCCTAGAGGAGGAAGTCAGTAGGCTGCAAAACCTACTTGACCAACTCTCTCAAGGAGTAAGACCATCTGCCACCACATCAACCCAACAGATGGCACCTTCCTCTGAAGGTCTCCTAAACACACAACCACTCACAAAATCTCAGCCACCTGCCTCTGTTTCTGGCACCATTCCTCAGGACAGAACCCCCCTGAGCAACTGGCTGCTATTCTTCAAAATCCCCTATCTCTCATCACCCCACAGCTAACTGAATTGGTGATCAAAACTGTTGATGAGAGACTTTCTTCTGTATTACAACCCATGGTGGAGAATGTTCTGAGCAAACAACTTCTGCTACTCAATTCCCTGCAACCAATGCACCCAAAAAGGGGGAGAGTTCAGCAGTGAAAGTAAAAGAAAGAGGAAGAGAAGGAGAAAGAAACAGAAGAGACAGTAGTGGAAACTGAGGAGTTGGTTGAGGAGACTGAGAAAGAGAAGGAAAAAGAGAAGGAGGAGGCTACCATGGAGAAAGTGACTGAAAGTTCAAAAGACTTCATGTCACACATACAAGAAAAAGAAGAAGGATGAAAAAGAGAAAGCCTTGGAGCTGATGGGAAAGAGGCTGATGCCGAACACAGCAGATCAATGGATAACATCATTGATCAGTTGTTTAGGCAAGGCCATGACACTGAAAAACTTGATTCTGAGATCAGAAGACTAGAGATTGAAGAAATCCAATCAAGATGGTCAAGTTATGATGTGTCAGAAGAGAAAGGCTGGAGATCATGATCAGATTTATAGCAAAACATCTTGGAAGATCATTGATCGAGATCAAAGCTTGGTCCAGGACAGTATCTTGGCAATAACCACCAAGATCTGTTCGTCTGAAGAATATACAAAAGGTTTAATGTTGAAGTTTTAAATGAAGCTGGTGCTGGGAGCAGGACTGAACTAGCCAAACAGTCAAAAGCCAAACTCACATCCAAAATGCTAGAACAGCCTGTCAACATTCCCACATCAAAACTACCAAAACCACAACCCACAAAACCAATTCCCTCACCCTCTAACCAACAGCCGATGATGCACCCAGAAGAGAAGAGAAGGGTGTTGAGGCTAGAAGAAGTAGAAGAAGAGGATGAAGAAGATAGTCTGCCACTCTCTGCTGTTCTGAAGCTACCAAAGCCCCAGAGTCAATCCATGATCACACCCGACTCTCAAAGGGAAATGGTCAGAGTCAAAATAGAAGAAGAAGAACAGCAGAAACAGCACGATGAGCAACTGTTGAAGATGGTTGACAAGGAATTTCCTCAGTCATCATCCATTCAAGCCATGAAAGGCATGCTCAAAGGCTGTACACTCTCAGACACACCTTTCAGTATCAAAGGAGAGAGTGAGAGTATGGCCAGACCCCAGGGTGAGTTCTAGAATCCATAAAAGAACTATCCCACACAGATACAACGGCCAAGTACGAAAAACAATAGAATCTACCATCATGCTGGCTGTTGTAGTCTCACCCTGGAAATCATTGATGAATTCAAGAAAGCTCACCAAGCAAAGAAGACACCTCAAGCCTTACTAGAAAACAAGATGATTAAGAGGGGTTGTTATACAAAAAGCTTGAAGACATCCAAAAGAATGAGCTCCAGTTACTCCTTGAAGGCAACCATCCGTGAATTTGTATACAGGAGGTAACTACGGTGGAGCTGAAGAATGGCAGGACCATGAAGTACTTATCAGAGTACTATGGTCCAGAGTTCTTCTTCGAAGGAGGAGCTGAAGAACTCTCTCAAGAGGAACAAATTGTTCTCCTTGAGGCCTATGTCCGTGAGTCATACAGACTCATTATGGGGAAGTGAACCTCATGAATGGGATAACAACTCTGTGTCCAGTTCCCCAAAACAGAGTTCCCATTCATACTCTGCCAAACAAATATTTGAGGTTCTTCCCAGGCCGGAGCGTACATGGGTCATCTTCTCTACTGATCAAGAAGGAAAAAGACCAACATTTTTGCCATCAATAAGTGGGAGTTTAAATAAGTTAGAGGTTTTGGCTGCATTGGTTCAGGGGGAGTTTGTTGGACCAAAAGAACCAATGAGCCAAGATCAGAAAATCTCTAAGTCCCACACGGTATCACAACAACTGCTGAAAGCCTCATCAGTAGTTTGACAAGTACTGAAGACTTCAACAGCTGAAGATCAAGTGCTGAAGACCTTAACAGCTGAAGAACCAAAGTGCTGAAGTACAACAGCTGAAGAACACAAGTGCTGAAGCTGAAAGACCAAAGTACTGAAGTACAACAGCTGAAGAGATCACAAGTACTGAAGATCAACAACTGATGTACAAAGTCTGAAGACAAAGACTGAAGACATCAGCTGATGATATCTACTGAAGTCATCAGCTGATGAAACGCCTGAAGGTCAAAGTCTGAAGACCAAGTACTGAAGCCTCAGTAGTTTGTCATAACTACTGAAGAGTACTTCTTCAGTAGTTGTGATATCAGTAGTTTTATGTTTTATGTTTCAGTAGTTTTGTAAAACGACTGAAGAGCTTGTTCTTCAGTCGTTGTAGTTTCAGTAGTTTTATATTTTGTACTTAACCTGCTGATATGTTCTCAGTAGTTGTGAACATTTCAGTAGTTTGTTAAGATTTAGTTATTTCTGTATTTGATCTGCCAGTTGTCACTTTCCGTGATAACTGCAGTGACTGTTGCACTCTATATAAGGAGTGACAACCCATTGTAATCATCGAGTGATATGAGCAATTGAATGGAATGTTTGATTGATTTGATTAGAAATATTCTCCATCTATAAACATTCCTAGAAATCAGAAATTCATATTCTCTCCCTATAACCGTATGCGATCTTAACGCTTACATATATTGTTTGCTTGCTACAATTTGTCTAATTCGTTTGTGTATTCCGCTGCTTTACATTCTGATAAACATCAAACTTGTGATCACTGATCCTGTCATTGAGTGCTGCATAAGATTTTCTGTGATTGAGATAGCACTGTTGTTGTCTATATGAATGGGAGTCTCCTTGAAATTTAATCCATAGTCAAGCATCTGATTTTGAATCCACAGCACTTAAGCACCGTAGCTTGTAGCAGCAATGTATTCAGCTTCAGCAATTGATGCAAAGACATAGGATTTTTTCTTGCATTGCCATGAGACAACCCTTCCACCAAGAAACTGACATCCCCTAGATGTAGACTTTGCAGTCTGGTTGCAACAACCATAATCATTATCTGTATAAGCATACAGATTGAAGTCAGAATTCTTAGGATACCACAGACCAAGTGTTAAGCACCTTTGAGGTATCTTAGAATCCTTTTGATAGTGATAAGATGAGACATCTTAGGGTTTGATTGATATCTTGCACAAATATATGTAGCAAACATGATCAGGCCTGCTAGCTGTAAGATACATAAAAGACCCAATCATAGCTCTGTATAAGTGTTCATGTACACACTCCCCCTCAAGATCAGGTCCAAGGGAGTGGTTTCTTGCTATGGGTGTGTTAGCAGTCTTACAATTAGTCATGTTGAACCTCTTAAGTATGTCTTAAACATACTTTGACTAACTAATGAGGATGTCATCTTCAACTTGCTTCACTTGAATTCCAGAAAGAAATTGAGTTCCCCCATGGCACTCCTTTCAAATATGTCCTTCATCAGCTTCTCAAAGCCTTTACAGAGCCTTGGATTAGTTGAACAAAAATGATGTCATCTACGTATACTTGAACTAGCATTAAGTCATTTCCATGTCCTTTAATGAAGAGAGTTCCATCTATAGTACCCCTCATGTATCCATGTCTGCAAAGATACTGATGATAATGCCTCTATCATCCTTCTTGTTCCTAAACAACCATTTGGTTCCAATGGTAGTCTTCCCATGAGGAAAAGGAAAAAGGTTCCAAACCTGTTGTCTTTTGAATTGAAGCAACTTCTCTTGCATGGCTTCAACCCAACTTCCATCCTTCAGAGCCTCACCAACTTTCTTTGGCTCTATCTGGGATAAGAAGCAAGAGTGAAGACAAACATTTGCTTCATGGGTTTGTCCTCTTGTTCTTACCCCTATGTCAACATCTCCAATGATGTTTGTGGTGGGGTGAGACTTGTGGATCCTTAGTTGAGGGATCATAGCAAGTTGCTAAGAGAGATCTAAATTAGAGAAATTTAGATCTCGCATAGATGTTTCTCCCACGACATCAGCACACTTATGAAGAGAACTCGATCCAATGAGTGTGTGACATCATTGATGTTGTCATCTATGGAGTGGTTATCAACATCAATAAATTTCTGATCACTATCATCACCTCCATTTTTTTCATCTACATTAGAAGTATATTTATCATTGTGGTGCTGATAGACACTTCATTTGTAGAAGTAGTTACAACTAGAGTTGAAGATGTGTTACTTGAAGGTATTCTCAGCACAAATCTTAGATCAGGATCACCTGTTAATAAGATATCTGTAGATCCTGAAATAGTCTCAAAAGATTTGTTAAAACAGTTAGTAACTAAATCACGATCAAATAGCCAATCCGGACCAGAACCAACCACATAGGGTGTGTGTTCATTGAAAGTCACATTGGTTGACTCCTCAACAAATTTAGTTCTAAGATTGTATACTCTATATGCCTTAGCTTGGGAAGAGTATCCAATAAAGTTTCTATCATCTAATTTCTCAGCAAATTTGGCAATTTGATCTTTGGTATTCAAAATGGTGCAAGGACATCCAAATGATCTGAGAAAACCATAAAAGGTTTCCTCTTGTACCAAAGTTCATAAGGAGTCTTGCCATTAGTCTTAACCACTAAAACTCTGTTCTGCACATAGCAGGCAGTGTTGACTGCCTCTGCCCAGAAGGTGATAGGCATTTAGAGTCAGACAACATGGTTCTTGCAGCTTCAATCAGTGTCATGTTTCTCCTATCAGCAATACCATTCTGCTGAGGAGTCCTAGGAGCACTGTATTGTCTTGTAATACCCTTTTCATCACAAAATGTATAAAGGATTTGGTTCTTGAATTCAAATCCTTGATCACATCTTATGGTTTTGACCTTGTGATCAGATTGATTCTCAATCCTTAGGATGAAATTCTTCAGAATCTTAGGAGTCTCATCCTTAGTTCTAAGGAAGAAGACCTAAGTGAATCTTGAAAAGTCATCTGTGATCACTAAACAATAAGAGGTCCTTCCTAGACTCATTACACTGGTGGAGCCAAAGAGATCCATATGTAACAAGTGTAGGGGTGTAATGATTGAGTTTCTTTCCTTAGGCTTATGAGATACCTTATGTTGCTTCCCCTTCAGGCCTGCAACATAATATCATCACTTGTGAACTATTTCTTTGGCATTCCAGTTACCAAATCATTCTTAATCAGTTTAAAGTTTACATGTTTTTAAAGTTTACATGGCACATTTTTTTATGCCATAGGAAAGACTCATCACTATTGGCTTTAGACAGAAAGCATGAAACTTCTCCAGAGGGAGATGTTTCCTACAAGTCCATCTTGTACATGTTCCCTTTCCTTGGGACTCTAAGCAGAATATGCTCATGAGGAATGACCACCCCGTGCTTGAGAACAATGCACTCATGCTCAGTAAACTCTAATCACAAAATTGGGATACACTAAGAAGATTGTACCCAAGCTCCTTGACAAAGTTTACCTTTTCAATGCTGAGCTTACCATTTGTGACCTTGCCCCTTCCGGAAATGTAACCACCTTTATCGCCTCTGAAAGCAACTGACCCTCCATCAATCCTTTCAAAGTTCTGGAGTAGTGACCTATTGACTGTCATGTGCCTGGAACAACCATTGTTAGTGATCTAGACATTCTTGTTTGTCTTGAGTTGTTCCTGCACAAAGAAAATGATTAGTTACATTTAGAAACCTAAGCCTTACTTGTCTTGGGCTCACTAAGAGAAATAGAAGGTAATGCAATAGTAATAGATCCTATAGTTGTGCTATGAGAATCTTGAGCTGTTATTGATGTAGAAAATCCAGTCACTTGGTCTTTCTTTGACTTCCACACCACCTTCGAAGTTTGGACTTGAACTTCAACACTTCAAAAGCTTGAGAATTTAGAAGTTTTGATGATTGGACCTTTGGAAGTTTTGATGATTGGACCTTCAGAAAATTTTGCAAACACTTCACCAGACTTCAGTGCTTCGGAAGTATTCCTTCCTTCCGAGACCAAATTTTCTTCCGAAGGCAATTTTCCATTTGCCTTCTTCTTAGTTTTGGAGCTTCTGAAGGAAACAGATTTTCCTTCCAAAGCTAGAATCTTTTTGGAACTTTTGGAAGTCCTTGTCCTGGTCATGTGAAGAGTACCTTTAGGATTGTATGTACAATCCTTAGCAAGATGAGCGTACTTTCACACATGACACACTCAATTTTCTTCTTCACAAGAGCCTTCTGCTGAGAACAAGACTGACTTTGATCACATCCCTTCTCCACCTTTATCTTTGTAGATGCTGAGACAGTCCTTCTGGCCCGAGGACTGTTCCTGGAGTTGGATGGTCAAGGTTGTGTAGCAGTGGTACATAACAGATCAACTTTATTCTTGGTACTAAGATAATTTGAACATGAACCAGAACTCTTAGCAGAAGTGTTTAAGTTGACGTCTTCACTACTTCAAAGCCTGCAGAGATAAAAACTTATTTCTGCTTGGAGTCAAAAGTAGCCTTGATCTCTTGATCCTTCCTTGCTTTTCTTTTGCTCTTTCTAATCAAGTTGTTCCTTATATACTTGGTCATCATAGTCTTGTTCTTCTCCATAGAAGGATAGTGGCCCTTCTTAGAATCCTCCTCTTCACTCTTCTCAGAGGAATTCTTCACTATCACTTCTTCATCCTCTTCACTTATGGGTTCTATGAGAGGAAGCTCATGTTCACAAGTTCCACAACTAGGTGATCTTACAGACAAGATTATGTGTGGAGGAGCTATCTCATTAGAACCCAGTCCCTGCTTGTTTTGATAGCATAACTTGTTGTGTAGGGATGAGGATATCATGTTCTTGAAGGTCTCTTCTTCAAGAACACACTTTTCTGCCCTGCCTTTGCTAATCACAAGCTCAGCCTGGCACTCAGTCAACTTAGTTATGACATCCTTGATCTGAGTCCTAAAATTTGTATGCTCATGTTTTAGAACTGAAATAGTTTTCTCTATGTCCTCTATCATCAGTTTATAATCATTTTTAGACTTTCTAAAATAAGCTTTTAAGATGTTTACGGACTCAAGATCAGATCTCATTTCTAAGTAGTAGAACCTGTATCTGTTAACTTTAGCAATGCATTCAGGGGTACAAAGATGTTTCAATACCTTGGCTTCATCATGATCTACCATCAGTGCTTGGTTTGGAGAAGCATCTTCCACCTGAAAGCTCCAGTCAAAGCCTACTTCCTCAACAACAACTGCAGCTTGTTGCTTGGGCTTTTCATTCTGGGTAGCCTTGTTAGTGTAGTTTAGTCTGGATTGTGCTTGGCCACCACTTGTTCTTGGTTCCTTACACTCCCTAGCAAAGTAGTCCATCAAGTTACAATTGTAACACTTGATTTGCCTTTGTCCAGTCCAAACTTTCCACTAGTTGCATTGATGGGAAACTTCCTTCTAGTCTGCTTGTAGAACTTCTTGGCTCTGTGAGTGAGAAGAGCTATCTGCTGCACTATTTCCATGTACTCCAGATCATTTGGATGGATACATTCCAAGTCTTTAAGGGTGAAATGAGAGTTGCCATAACTTTCATCAGCAGACACAAAGGCTTGAGAAGAACTTGTCTCTTGGAATGGGCTTCCTTGAGTGTAGTTCTCCCTTGGTGTCTCAGGGAAGGTGATGAAAGGACCCTTTTGTGAGTTGTCAGGGTAGCATATGAAATGATGTTGGGGTTTTATCCTATCCCTTTTAACCACATGAAGGGCTAAAGCCATTTGATTATTGGAGTTTCCAGATAAACTTGCATGTTCATCTCCATCTGGTAGCCACTAAGAATCCCATATAACTCTGTCATAGTAATAGTTTTTAGGTTCTTAGTTCTCTTGATAACCACACAGTAGTGTGTCCATTGTCTAGGAAGTGATGACATGAACTTCCTTACAATATCTCTATTCTAAGAGCAACTCCTCCATCCACTAGGGTATCCACAATCTCAACATACCTGAAATATTACTAAGTCATGGTTTTACCTGCTTTAAAGGTGAAATTTTCAAATTGCTGCTTCTAGAGATCCTTCTTGTTTTTTTTGGCTTCAGAGAAACCCTCATACATCAGTTTCAATGCATCCCACAGCTGCTTAGCTGTTTTGTATTTTTTGAAACCTCTGTATACAGAGTTAGGAATAGCAGTCTGAAGGGCTATCACGGCTTTCTGATTAATTTCTACTCTCTTTCTATCTTCATCAGAGTAGTTAGCCACGCCTTGGGGATCATACCACATCAGTAATAGAGGGTTGTTTGGTATGTAAGGTCCATTCTTAACAGACTCCCACATTCTTGAATCTAGAGAACTGATAAGACCTTCCGTTCTATGTTACAGGTGTCAAAGTCATCAAGAGTGATCAGTAGGGACTTGTTCATGGTTCCAGTTTCCATATCAGTCTTGGAAATGGTTGCCATTTGAAAAGTTTAGTATTTGTGTCTGTGAGGGATCTAAAGATGGTGATATCATATATCAAGAGCCTAGAATGCTCTGATAGCAAATGCAGGACCGGTGAAGGGTGGTTGTAACACCCTGTTATTCTTCTAAACATATTAACGAAGGAATAAAGTGAAGGAACAGAAAGAAAGGGAATTAAGCACAAGTGGAGGGACTAAAGGTTTCAAAAGAACAAAACTTTGAAAAAGTTGGTAAATAATGGTGATGGCTGCCCACTTCTTGCACATCACCTTTCTGCTTACGGATTCTAAAGAGAGAAAGTGCGGAGCTTTCGGTCTAGAAGAAGAACAAGAAGAAAGGTTCGAATTCAAGGTATGAATTTGTGTGTTTATGATGTTCTTGACTGGTTTTATCCTCGATTGTATGCTTATGTATTATGTATGATAGATGCTTATGCATGATGGTATGTATGATGTATGTTATGTATATTTGATGGTGCCTTGTATGGTGATGTTTCTATGATCATGTTGATGTTCCTTATTATGTATGATTATTTTCTCGTGGCTTTACGTTGAATGTTAATGAATGAAATGAAAAGTAACGTAAAGTAGAAGATAATGAAAAAAGGAACATAATGAAAGAATGCATGCATTAGTGACTCAATGAAAGTAAGAAGGCTTGCAAATTCCGTTAAGTTCTCCATTAAATATAGGGTATTTTAGTCTTTTTAACACCTTAATTGTCTAATTACAACAAAGTTAATCAATAAAATATTCAATTAAATCTAAAAGAAAAATATGAAGCAACTAGTGAGACCAGACACTTTAGTTTAAAAGTTTTGATTAACGCTAATTGTATAAACCTGTCTATTACACATGTTGTATGAAAAAAATAAATAATAGTTATTTAATTCTATTAAAATTAAAAATAATTTTTTGAAATATAATAAAAGATTATTAACAAAACATTTTAAAACCAAATTATATGAAATATAAAGTTTTTTAATACAAACATTTTAATAATTTTTTTGAAGAGTTAAAAATTAATATTTTTTAAAAACAAAACTTTTTAAAGACGATATTTTGAAAAATTAGTGTTATGTTTAATCTGGTTAATTATATGTAAATTTAAACATATTTTATCTCAAAAAGTTATTTTTAATTTTTAATATTACTAAATAATTATTATTTAATTTTTTCATACAACACGTGATGTAGACGGGTTTCTAAACTAGGTAGCGTTAATCAAAATTATTAGACAAATTATAACACTATGCAATTAAAAGATATGGGTAATTATAAAAACAATACTTCATGTCACATTGAATAATGAACATTGAATAATGAACATGTATGTCACATGTAGAAGATGGTGGTGATTACAAATATAAGGAATGATAAGTGGTTACAAATATATGAAAGATGGTTGGTTACAAATATGATGAATAATTATACGACTAGAGAGACTAGAGAGATAATATATGAGACAATACGTTTTTAAACAATTATTTCATATATTATTGAACATTCAATAAAAAATAGCTTTCTTTAGAGAAATCGAGCAGACGGTTAAAAAATAGATGATCGAAAAACACACTTAGACCCATAATTGAAAATAGCATAATATATTGTATTTAATATCCAAATTAAAATTTTATACGAAATATCAACGTGTTTATGAGGAATTTGTTAAACCTTATAAACACAATTTATCTTGCTGCTAAACTTCACATCACTCTGTTGCCATAGTAAAGTATTTTTTTTATTTTATTTATGACTTTGAGTCTTTGACCGAAGTGATAGTGCTTTGAAGTGATCATTCGTAATGCAACATTCGATTGACGAACAGATAGAAGATTTTGTCATGTTATTCGTTGACGCTGTTAATATTTCTGAATAACAATGAACACTACATACCTCCCTATGAACTTTTAAACATTTGATCTTCATGACTACTTACAGAAATGGTTCTTAGTAAATTATTACAGTTTTCATCTAAAAACCCACACTTACTACTTATTTTAGTAGATCAAGTCTAATTATAAGGATAAATATGTAATACATCGAGCCCATAATATATATAGAAACAACAAAACTTCATCTCGTTTTAAACTTTATTTCAAAACAACCATAAACAATAATCAAAGTTAAATCTCAAAATACAAATCATAATTGTCAAAAGTTTTAAAAATAATAATAATAAAAGATCAATATGTAAAAATATATTAGTAAAACAAGGTAAGTCTAATTAAATAGATAATACGTAATATATATCTTTTAGGAAGAAAAAAATATGTAAGTAATTTTTTAGACATAGGAAATGTATAATTTATGATATTAGGAATAGAAATATGTATAGTTCTTGTTATAATATATTAATCGACAATAGCATGTGTAACACCTGGAATTGTAAAGAGAAAGAAGAATAAAGTAAAGAAAAGAAGGAAATGTAAGTTTACCCAAGTTGAGGGTTAAAAGAGCAAAAAGGACAATTAATATATATTATTTTGTACAAAAGATGATATGGCCGCCCATGTCACCTTGCACATCAACTTTTTATGCATTTTTAGAGAGAGAGAGAAGAATTCGGACATTGAAGAAGAATAAGAAGAAGGTTGAATTCAAGGTAAGAATTCTTGGTTTTAAGTTGTTCTTGGCTGGCCTATGCCTTGGTTATATGCTTATGTGTTTGTATGTGTTCAGGTGTGTGTTTTTGGTGGCTTTCTAGGTGTTTGAACTCAATTGAAAAACATATTGAAGAAGTCATACTCGAACGTTGTCAAAGGTGAGTTCTAGAACCCCCCCCCTCTTTACACATTCTAACTGATTTTGGGGCTGGAAATGCATGTGTGAATGCTTTTATAAATGTGGGTTTTATACCGTATGTATGTGTATGTGTGAATGTGGGTGGGTTATAATTTGAGCGAATTATGATGTTGTGATGATGCCATGTACATGTTTTATTGCTTAGAATGCTAGAACTAGGCTTAGAGCATGTTGAATTGTTGAATTGGGACTGATTATGATGATTGATAGTACGAGTTGATTGCCCATGCGCCTGAAATAGGCCTATGTGCCCAACGTTTGAATTTGCCTAAGTGTCACATGCGCCCAAAACTCCATGTGCCCAAATAGTAGACATGTGCCTACAATAGGCTGAAATTAACTAAGTGTTCATGCGCCTAGAACTTTTCCCATGAGCCTAAGTGTTCCTATGCGGCCAGAAGGCCATGTGCCCCAATATTGACCATGCGCCTAGGACTTACATTATTTTCTAAATTTTGGGGAAAGTGTAAAGTGTAGGCTTTGACTTGAGAGGATCTCGGGGGTGATGTAAGTTGACTTTGTAATGGATGATGTTATGTTATGTGGCATGTATGTGATGTGATGTTTATGCTATGTGTGATTATGTTGTGTTATGTTTCTTGTTATGTATGTTTATTTTCCGTGGCTTTATGATCTATGACTATTGAACTAAATAGAAAGTATTATGTAATGTAAAGCGGAAGATAATGAAAAGAGGAACGTAAAGTGTGAAAGAATGCATGCATTAATGAAAGAAGGAATAAATGAACAAGTTTTGTCACAGTACTGGTGCCAGGCTTTGTGCGCAACGATTGGGGGTCTATTTATAGACTTTGGCCCGGTACCCGCTTTGTGCCTATATTTGGGGTAAACATATGTATGAAATTATTGTTGCTTGCCCCGATGTTGGTGTAAGGCTTTGTGTGCAATGAATGGGAGTCTATTTATAGACTTCGGCTTGGTAACGCTTTGTGCATACGTTTGGGGTATAGCTAATGACATTGATCTGGGAAGAATGAAAGAAAGATAGATAATGAATGGTAATGGAAGATAATAATGATAATATCCATGCGTATGTATGATGTATGATCACGTATGGAAGTAAAGAACAATTTCAAATAAGGGAAAAATATTTTATAAAACTAGAACTCACTGAGCAATGCTGACTTTTATATGTTCTAGTTGGCAGGTAAATGTTGTTAAGGATGACACGAGGCGGCTACTTGGAATTTTTGAAATGCATCCATTTTTTTAAAAGATAATGTTTTTGCATTGTAATACGAACAAACGATGTTCTGTGATTATTATGAATGTTGTATTATTTTGCAAAAGCAATGAATGAAATGATTTTAAATTATTCCGCTGCACTGTTTTAGTAAATTTAATTGTATTGATATGTTTGTGCGATGATTGTCCAACTGTGAGGGTCTCGGGAATGGGGCCTTACAAGTTGGTATCAGAGCCAAAGTTTAAGTGAAATGAGTTAAAATTTTGAAAAGAAACCTAACTTACACAGAGAAATGACAAAGGGAAGGGATTCTAATCAGAGTAGCTGCGTGCCATCAGGTATTTTCTTAATGTTAACTTGTATTATGTGCCCATGTTATGTGATTTATGTGCTTCTTAGTAGATTTAGATACTGATATTATCCGGATATGAAATGCTTGGGGTATGAATAGTAAAGTAAGTGGCTAATCACAATTATCCACTGTAATTAGGGACATACTATAGTTAACATAAACTGGTATATTACCTTGAATGAACGTGTTAGTGTCTGAATCTTATAGAGTGTTAGAGGATGGCCGGTGGTACATCATCTAAGGCTTCTCAAGGTCGAAGCGATGGACGTGGTATTGGACCACGGGTCAGTAGAAGAAGGCCTATAGCTGAAGAAGTGGCTCATGAAGAGCCCAAGACCCCTCATCCAAAAGGTGGTGATGAGAGTGCTAATCTAAGGGCCTCAGTGAAGGAGACTGTTGTAGAGGAAGTTCATTAGGTCTTGCAAAAGATCTTACCTTTTGTTGTGACCGAAGTGATAAAGGTTGTAAGAGAAGGAGAAACGAAAGAGAGGAATAGGTCATCGGGAGGGAGAGAGCAACTAGAGACTAAGACGGTTGTCTCAACTAACGAGGAGGAGGAAGAAGAGCTTGTGCCTGTGGTAGCATGAGGCTGTATTACGGGCATTTAAAAGATGCAAACCCTCTAATTTTGACGGAAATGGCATTGCTACTGCTGCTCACCGGTGGGTGAGAGAGATGGAAGCTATACTTGATATCAGCGAGTGCCGAAAAGACTAGAAGGTGAGGTTTCCCACTCATTCATTTGTGGACTCGGCTCTATGTTGGTGGGACAATATCATCCAAGCCAATGGTAGTAGGGCGATTGGAAGGATGAGGTGGGCAAAGTTTAAGAAGTTGGTGATTGAGGAGTTGTGTCGTCATTAGGAGTTGGACAAGGTGGAAAGGGAGTTCTTGTAGCTGGAGGTGGGAACCATGACGCACCAGCAGTACACCACCAAGTTTAACGAGATGGCACGAATAGTGTAGGACAAAGTGACGCCCTTGTCATGGAAGATCAAAAGATACATTCAGGCATTGCCGGTAGATATCCGCACGCATATGATCGCCACCCGACCGAGCATGTTCAGGTCAGTGGTTGATCTAGCAGGTAGGCTGTACGATGAAAGGGAGGTGGTGGTGCCTGAGGTGAGTGAGAAGAGTGGTGGTGACGGAACTAGAGTGGATAGAGGTTTGGAGGTGGCGGGGCCACTCCAAACAACAAAGTTACGAGGGTGGATGACTGACGTGTAGTCACACCTAGTGCCAGGTTGAAGAGGGTGTCAAATGTGGGAAAGTGCACACCGGAGAGTGTAGGTTGGGATCCAATGTCTGTTTCCGAGGTGGAAGGTCAGGACATGTGGCGAAGGAATGTTGGGTAAGGAGGTATTATAACTGTGGCGAGGAGGGCCACATGATGAGGGAATGCAAGAAACCTACGGCTGAGAGTTTTGGGGCAAAGTAAATAGTCAGGACCGAAGGACAAAAAGCTAGCGCCAGGGCTTTCACAATGACTAGGGAGGAGGCTAGGACAGACCCTGATGTTGTGTCAGGTACATTTCTAGTAAAACAAACTCTTGCTTTTGTGTTATTCGATTTAGCTGCTAGTAGGAATTTCATATCTATTGCATTATGTGCTAAGTTGCCTCTTAGTATTAGAAGTATTGATGAGCCGTTCGATGTAGAAAATGCCATAGGAAAGTCTACCTGGGTTTCTGATCGAATAAAAGGCTGCAAAGTAGAACTAGAGGGTCATAAGTTTCTTGCTAGATTGTTTATGATGACCTTAGGCTGGTTTGATGTAGTCCTAGGAATGGATTGGTTGGCGAACTACGAGGCGAACATTGTGTGCCGCAAAAAGATGAGTAGATTGACACCACCGATAGAAGTGTAGTGAAAATATATGGTGATCGAGTTACGACGATTTTGAAGGTGATTTCGATGGCGGTGGCGGGAAAGTGCATGAGGAGTGGTTGGAGTGCCTATCTAGCCTACGTGAAGGATGTGGATATGCAAATACCACAACTATCTAATATACTGGTTGTGTGTGACTTTCTGGACGTGTTTCCAGAAGACTTAATAGGTGTGTCACAGGATCAAGAGATCGAGTTCCAGATCGACTTGATACTGGGTGCCCAACCTGTTGCTAAGGCACCGCATTGGTTGGCTCCGAACAAGATGAAAGAACTAATGGAGCAATTGCAGGAGTTGCTTGATAGGGGATTCATTAGACCGAGCATCTCTCATTGGGGAGCTCCGATATTACTTGTTGAGAAGAAGGACGGTAGTATGAGGATATGTATTGAGTACCGCGATTTGAATAAGTTGACAGTGAGGAATCGGTATCCATTACTGAGAATTGATGACTTGTTTAATCAGCTTCAGGGTGCTAATTGGTTCTCGAGGATAGACCTTTGATCTAGTTACTATCAGTTGAAGCTGAATGAGCAAGATATTCCTAAAACAGCTCTTCGTACGCGTTATGGACATTATGAGTTTCTTGTTATGTCTTTTGAATTGACCAACACGCCAACTGCTTTTATGGACTTGATGAATCGATTGTGTTGGCCGATGTTTGATAAATCAGTGATGTGTTTATTGATGATATCTTAATTTATTCAAAGATCGAGGCAGAGCATGCCGGTCACATTCGGGAAGTGTTAGAGATGTTGAGAAAGGAGAAGTTGTATGCTAAGTATTCCAAGTGCACGTTTTGGTTGTGTGAAGTTTAGTTTTTGGTACATGTAGTGAATCTCGAGGGGATTATGGTGGACCCGACAAAAGTAGAACCGGTGATGCAATGGAAGTCTCTAAAGACGCCATCCGAGATTCATAATTTCTTAGGGTTGGTGGGATATTATAGGAGATTCATCTAAGACTTCTCCAAGATATCTTCTCCATTGACTAAGCTGACCTATAAAGATGTGAAGTTTGTATGGGGTCAATCTCAAGATAATGCCTTTGAAGAGTTAAAGGAAAGGTTGACTCGAGCTCCAATCTTATCATTACCCGAAGGAAGCAAAGATTTGGTGGTCTATTCAAATGCTAGTTACTCGAGGTTGGGTTCCATGTTGATGCAGCGAGGAAGGGTTATAGCTTATGCATCCGGATAGTTGAAGGTTCATGTGGTTAATTATCCTACTCATGACTTGGAGCTAGCAGCCGTGGTCTTTGCGTTAAATATTTGGAGGCACTACCTATACAGGACGAAACACTCAATCTTCACTGACCATAAGAACTTGAGGCACTTCTTCAAGTAGAAAGACTTGAACATGAGGCAGAGGCAATGGTTGGAGCTCATAAAGGATTATGATTGCGAGATCCATTACCATCCATGCAAGGCTAATGTGGTGGCAGAGGCCCTTAGTCAAAACAAGAGACCCGATCTGATTAGGGTGAAGGCTTATCAGTTAGTGATGACCTTCGAGGTGATTAAGAAGGTCAGGGAGTTTCAAGATGAGGCACTAAAGGAAGATCATCTTAACTCCGAAAGGATGAGAGGTATGGTTGCGAAATGGGTGAAAACACTCTTGATATTAGAACCTGGTTCAGAAGAATGTGAATTCCATGTTATGGGGATTTACGTGGGAAGATCATGGATTAAGCTCATAAGACTCGATACTCCATTCATCCCCATGCTACAATATGAAGAAAGATTATTGGTGGCCGAGTATGAAGCATGATGTAGCGGAATATATGAGTAGGTGCCTTACTTTCTTACAAGTGAAGGCCGAGCATCAGAAGCCGTACAGGAAAATCCAACCGTTGGTATACCGGAGTGGAAGTGGAAGAATATCACCATGGACTTTATCATGAAGTTACCGCTACCATGAAAGGGTATGATGCCATATGGGTGATAGTTGATCATCTGACAAATAGTGCCCACTTTCTACCAATCCGCAAGACATATTCATCCGAGAAGCTGGCGGATCTATTCATCAAAGAGATTGTAACTCATCATGGTGTACTGGTGTCTATTTTCTGATCATGACACCCGATTCACATCTAAATTTTGAAGAAATTCCATGATGCTATAGGGACGAGGTTACATATTAGAACGACTTATCATCCGCAGACAGATGGTCAGTTGGAAAGGACGATTTAGACACTTGAGGATATGCTTCGGGCATGTGTCATTGACTTTGGAGGGGGTGGGAGGACCACTTACCGTTAGCTGAATTCTCATACAATAATAGGTATCATGCCAATATTGGTATGCCCCCTTATGAAATGCTATATGGTAGGAGACGTAGAACACCCATTTGTTGGGGTGATATTGATCAGAAAGAGTTGGGAAGCATTGAAGTGATTGATGTTATGACTGAGAAACTCGAAAAGATCAAAGCCTTTATGAAGGCAACCAAATATAGGCAAAAGTTGTACGCCGATAAGAGACGTAGACCGATTGAGTTCTAGGTGGGTGATAGAGTTATATTGAAAGTCTCACCTTGGAAGGTCTTATTTGGTTCACAAAGCAAGGCAAGGAGAGGTGGCCTATAGGTTGGGGTTACCTAATGAGTTAAGTGGAGTTCACCGGCATTCCATGTATCTAATCTGAGAAAGTGTTTAGCCGATGTGTAAGGCATCGTCCCCGAGACGCTTACAGCTGGCCAATCATTGCTCATAAAATATATAATTACATTTATATTTCATAAAACATCATAGCGGAACATTAAAATAACTTTTTCTTTCATAATAACTACTTTTGCAAGTTAATACAATCATTCATTACTCATTTTCCTTTGTTTGCATTACAATGCAAAAAATAATAACAAAAGAATGCCATCCAAAATGCCAAGTTGCTGCCCCCGTGCCATCCTTAGCAATGCTCACCTGCCAACTGGAAAATGCATAGAAAGTCAGCGTTGCTGAGTGAGTTCTACTTTTATAATAAAAACATATTTACGTTATTTTAAATCATACAATATCATTGTACATGATCACACATCGTACCTACACATAGATAAAATCATTATTATCCTCTTTACTATTCATCACTTTCTTTCATTATCTCAGTATCCCTTTATCTCTTTATCTCTTTCCGGATCAGTGTCATCAGCTATACCCCAAATGTATGCACAAAGCGGGTACTGGGCCAAAGATCATAAATGACTTCCATAACGCACATAGCATGGCACTAGCACTGGGAAAGTGACAAAGATCCCATGTGTATACTACACCCCAGACGTATGCACAAAGCGGATATTGGGCCAAAGATCATAAATGACTTCCATAACGCACATAGCCTAGCACCAGCACCGGGGTGAGTCACAAAGACTGGACCCCTGCATGTATCCTTAAGGGTTAGCTAAACCACACACAGTTGAGCTTACCACATTTTAGAGTCGTGCACCTCCGTACATTTTGCTTGCAAGCCTTTTTATACTTTCTCTTCATTAATGCATGCATTCTATCATTATGTTCCTCATTCATTATCTTTTACTTTACGTTACATAATACTTTATCATTTCTTTCACAACTATAACACATAAAGCCACGGGAAAGATAAACATACATCACAATAAGGAACATCAACATACATAGCCAACATCATCATACAGGGCATCATGCAACATAACATACATCATACATACCATCATGCATAAGCATCAAACATACATTATAACATGCCCATCATAACATCTATGACCAAAAAGGAAAGCTTACATGACCCCCAGGTACATCCTAAGTCAAATCCTAAATCTCACTTTCCCCAGAAAGTCAACTATTCTAGGTGTTCAACCGCATTTGCCTTTCGTTCATCCGCATTTGTTATAGTTCATCCGCATTTGCTATAGTTCATCCGCATTTGTTTTACATTGAGTGGGATTGTGTAAGAGTGATATTCTTACTGAGAATCGATGACAGGATCAGCGATCACAAGTTTGATGTATTAGAGTTCAAAGCAGCGGAATACGAACAGGAATTAGACAAATTGTAGCAAGAAGTCGATGCTTGTATGCATTAAGAGCACATACGGTTATAGCGAGAGAATATATTTCTGATTCAAGGAATGTTTATTGATATGGAATGTTTCTAATCAAATCATTCAATACATTCATTCATTCATCCCCCAATATTACAATAGGTTGTCACTCCTTATATAGAGTGCAACAATCACTGCTGTTATCACGGAAAGTGACAACTGGCAGATCTAATACAAAAATAACTAACTCTTAACAAACTACTGAAATGTTCACAACTACTGAGAACATATCAGAGTGTTAAGTACAGAATATAAAACTACTGATTAGAAACTATTGAAACTACAACGACTGAAGAACAAGCTCTTCAGTCGTTTTACAAAACTACTGAAACATAAAACTACTGAAACTAGAAATATAAAACTACTGATATCGCAACTACTGAAGAAGTACTCTTCAGCAGTTGTGACAAACTACTGAGGCTTCAGTACTGATCTTCAGACTTTGACCTTCAGGTGTTTCATCAGCTGATGACTTCAGTAGATATCATCAGCTGATGTCTTCAGTCTTTGTCTTCAGACATTGTACGTCAGTTGTTGATCTTCAGCACTTGTAAACTCTTCAGCTGTTGTACTTCAGTACTTTGGTCTTTTAGCTTCAGCACTTGTGTTCTTCAGCTGTTGTACTTCAGCACTTTAGTTCTTCAGCTGTTGAAGTCTTCAGCACTTGATCTTCAGCTGTTGAAGTCTTCAGCACTTGTCAAACTGCTGATGAGGCTTTCAGCAGTTGTTGTGATACCATGTGGGACTTAGAGGTTTTCTGATCTTAGCTCATTGGTTCTTTTGGTCCAACAAACTCCCCCTGAACCAATGCAGCCAAAACCTCTAAATTATTTATTATCCCACTTATTGTTGGCAAAAATGTTGGTCTTTTTCCTTCTTGATCAGTAGAGAAGATGACCCATGTAAGCTCCGGCCTGGGAAGAAATCTCAGATATTTGTTTGGCAGGGTATGAATGGGAACTCTGTTTTGGGGAACTGGACACAGAGTTGTTATCCCATTCATGAGATTTACTTCCCCATAATGAGTCTGTACGACTCTCTTGTGTAGGCCTCAAGGAAGGTGATTTGTTCCTCCATGGTTAGCTCTTCAGCACCTCCTTCAAACAATGATTCAGGCCCATAATACTCAGACAGGTATTTGGCCTGTTTCCCATTCTTTAGCTCCACAGTTGTTATTATTCTGTAAGCAAACTCATCCGGGTGATTACCCTCTAGGAACAACTGGAGCTCATTTTTCCTGACTTCCTCAAGCCTCTTGTAAACTAACCCCTTTTTCACTATTTTGTTTTCCAGCATCTTCTGAGGGGTTAGATTAGCTTTGTAGGCTTTCTTGAAGTCTTCTAGGATTTCCCAGGGTGAAACTACAAAGACCAGAGAGATCACTTCATCTACGATCTTTTTCACCTGGCCAATGTATCTCTGAGGTATGTTTTTCTTATGAATTCTGTGAGAGACCCTGGGATTAGGCCAAATCCTCACTCTTTCCTTTTGATATTGAAAGGTATGTCTGAGAGTGTAAAGTCTGAGGGCTTGCTTCTTCATATTGATGATAGAAGATGTGGCTGCATAAGCTTTGTCAACTCTCTTCAGCAATTCCTCATCATGCTGTTTATGAAGCTCTTCTTCTTCTAGCTTCACTTTAACCATTTGTCTTTGGACTTCGGAGTAATTGCTGAGGAGTGACTTGTGGCCTTAGGCAACTGAATCACAGCTGAGAGTGGCAGCCTATCTTCATCATCTTCTTCATCATCTTCTAGACTCAATACCCTTCTTTTCTTCTTCAAGGGTATATCATCGGCTATGGGTTTTGAGGGTAAGGGAGTTGGTTTGGTGGGTTGTGTTTTGGGTGGTTTTGGTGCGGGAATGTTGACAGGCTGTTCTAGCATCCTTGAGGTGAGTGTGGCTTTTGATTGCTTGGCTAGCTCAGTCCTGCTCCCAGCACCCGCTTCATTCAAAGCTTCAATAACAAGTCCCTTAGTATATGCTTCAGACGAACAGATCTTGGTGGTGATTGCCAAGATACTGTCCCTAGACCAAGCTTTGATTTCGATCATTGATCTTCCAAGATATTTTGCAATAAATCTAATCATGATCTCAAGCCTTTCTCTTTCTAACACTTCATAACTTGCCCATCTATTCTGGATTTCTTCAATCTCTAGTCGTCGAATCTCAGAGTCAAGTTTATTGGTGTCATGGCCTTGCCTAAACAGCTGATCAATGATGTTGTCCATTGATCTGCTGTGTTCAGCATCAACCTCTTTTATCAGTAGCTCCAAGGCTTTATCTTCAGCAATATGATCATCAACACCTTTCTTTCGCTTGTAGGTGAGCAGTGGTTGCTGTTCTTTCTCCTCCTCTGGGCTTGCTTCGCTTCCTTCTTTTCCTCGGATCTTTTCCTCTTCTTTTCTTTCACTGCAGTACTCTCCCCCTTTTTGGATGCATTGGAGGAGGGGTTTGTACCGCAGAAAGTGTCTTTTGCACAGCAGCATCAATCAAGGGTTGTAAAGTTGAGGAAAGCCTCTCATCAATGGCTTTAGTCACAATATCAGTGATTATGGGTGTGATGAGAGGGAGGGAATTTTGAAGTACAGCACCTATTAGCTCAGGATGGTTCTGTTCCTGAGAAATAGGGCCTGAAGCAGAGGCAGGTGGTTGAGTATGGAGTGGCTCAGTGTTTGGGGAACCTTCAAGTGAAGGTGCCATCTGTGGGTGGGTAGAGGCAGATGGTCTTTCTCCTTGTGAGAGTTGATCAAGTAGGTCTTGCAGCCTACTGACTTTCTCTTCAAGGATTGTGTTCTGGGCAAGAACATCGTAGAAAAAGCCCAGGTCATCATCAGCCGAAGCTGAATCATCTGACCTCCTGCTTAGAGCAGGATGTACATGCACTGGGTGTAGACCAGTTGGTGCATGTGCCCCTTGTGCTTGGTACCGGGGACTTCCAGCCTCAGGACAATGTCCATCATCAGCTGTTGCCTCTAGTGAGGTCTGAGCAATGTTACCATCCTCATTCTGATCATGTGCTGAGTCAGAAGAGGTGGCAGCCTCACTAGATATTCTAAGCTCCTTGTCTACACCAGGAGATAGAAGTGGTAACCCCTGTGCTGTGGGTTCTCAAGTGCACTGTGTTCCTCCCCCTCAATGGTAGAGGTGTTCCCAGTAGTGAGTGGTTGCTGGGGAGGGGGTGAGGAGTGCAGTTGAGTCAGCAGTTGTGCAACTATTAAAGTTGGGCTGTGAGGGGCGGTTGTTTGGGGTGAAGGGATAGAAGCAGTGTGCACCTGGGGAGGTTGGTGCTCTTCAATGGAAATCCCCTCAAGTGAGGAGATCCCAGATATGTAGGTACCCCTTGGGTGGTTGCTGCAGGCTCCTGTTGAGAGGAAGCCTGAGCGGCTATGGCTGGAAGAGTCATTGTATCCACTAGGGGGTTTGGACTAGTGGATTTATCCTGCGTTTGTGTTGCAGGGGCATCCTCAGGGGACTCAATTCCCTGAGTAGCCGTTTTGGGTTTCTTTTTGGTGGGTTTGGTGGGGACTTTTGATTTGGAGGTGGTGGCTGTGGGTTCCAGCTGCGTGGGTTTTCGCAGCTTGGCAGCCATTTTTAGTGTCTGGTCAAAGTTGTGCCGGGAGTATACTTCCGGCAGAACAGCCGTAGCAGGGACTCCCAAGCCAACAAGTCCCTCAACATTAAGCTGGTTTGTAATGATGGCCATTATGAACCGTGGATATAGTATCCAACGGTTGGCAGTTAGTTTTTGAGCCATATCCTTGAGCTCTGAAAATATTATTTCTGAAAAGTTTAGCGGTTGTTGCTCAAGAATAGAATACATTACCTGCTGCCATTTCGTCGACATTTGATCCCAAGACGACGTCTTAGGGGCCAAACATACATTCACCATGTGAAAGATTAGGCGCTCAGCGTCATTAAAGTGTTTCTTCAAGATAGTGGAGGCATTGAGATCGCCTTGATATCCATGTTGGGCAAAGGATAGATCTGTGGTGCCCTTCGGATATCCAGCAGGAGAACTAGCATCATTCAGATGAAGAATTTTGCTGATTATTGCAGGAGTGATGACTACTTCTTTGTTGTTTACGACCGACTGGAGATGGTGTGTTGTTCTCCCCAGTGGTAATAGTAACGTTCATCCAAAATTGGTGCATGGATTCGGCATGTAGTATGGGATTCAGAAGAAATGCCGTTTTGTATTGGGACTGAACCATAAGATCGATAGCAGTATCGAACTTAGTCCAGATAGGCGATTTAGTGAGGTAGGCAACACAGTTGTGTCGCAGTTTAATTTGCATGGACGCCATTGAGAAGAGGGAAGTTTTGGAGAGGAATGTTAGGTTTGAAGACAGTGGTTTTGTCATCAGCTGTTGTAAACACTTATCTGTTTTTACTGATTGCAGTAGTTGTAACTGCATCAGTAGTTGTAACTACATCAGTAGTTTAGAACAGATGAAGTACTTCAGTACTTGTGAGACATTTAGCCTTCAGTAGTTATAAAAACTACTGAGGGTAAAAGAGCTCATCAGTACTTATATGTGACATAGGTACTAATGATCATCAGTACTTATTACTAAGATCATCAGTAGTTGTCACTTATTCTAGCTGCAGCATACCAAGCCTTAACACCAGGTTTTGGAAAGTTGAACTATCCAAAGGCTTAGTAAAAATGTCTGCAAGCTCATTAGTACTAGGCACAAACTTAGGATCAATCAGACCTTTTTCAAAACAATCCCTTATAAAATGATGTCTGATCTCTATATGTTTGGTCCTAGAGTGCTGGACTGGATTTTTGACAATGCAAAGAGCTGAAGCACTATCCATTAACAATGGAGTCTTAGTCTCTGTAATGCCATAATCCAAAGTTGGTTTTGAAGCCAGAGTACCTGAGATGTACAACTTGCAGCTGCAATGTACTCTGCTTTAGCAGTTGATGTAGCAACTGAGGTCTGTTTCTTGCTCTGCCAAGAAATCAAGCAGTTGCCTAGGAATTGACATCCACCAGAAGTTGATTTCCTGGTCAACTTACACCCTGCATAGTCACTGTCAGAAAAAGCAACTAATTTACCAGAATGTCCAGTAGAATACCATAAACCTAGAGATGGAGTGCCTTGCAGATATCTAAAGATCCTCTTGACTGCAATCAGATGAGACTCTTTAGGTGCAGCCTGAAATCTAGCACAAACACATGTAGCAAACATAATATCTGGTCTAGAAGCTGTTAAATACATCAAGGACCCAATCATACATCTGTAAAGTGTTTCATCAACCACTTTACCTTTCTGATCTGTATCCAGTTGTGTGGTGCTGCACATGGGGGTAGAACAGGGCTTACAGTTTTGTAAATCAAACTTTTGCAAAAGATCTTTTGGGTATTGGACTGATGAATGAAAATTCCATCAGCCTTTTGTTTGATTTGCAACCCCAGAAAGAACTGTAATTTTCCCATGGCACTCATTTCAAACTTCTGTTGCATTAACTTTGTAAAGGCATCACACAACTTTGGATCAGAGGATGCAAAAATGATATCATCTACATAAATTTGAACAAGTAGATTATGCTGCCCAGCTTTCTTAATGAATAAAGTCTTATCTATGGAGCCTCTAGTGAAATTATTTTCCATAAGAAAGTTTGATAATGTCTCATACAGGCTCTAGGAGCTTGTTTTAACCCATAAAGAGCCTTATCAAGCTTATACACCCAATTAGGATGTTTATTGTCCTCAAAGCCTGGAGGTTGACATACATAAACCTCTTCTTTAATTTTTCCATACAAAAAGCACTTTTGACATCCATTTGAAAAACTTTAAGATTTTGATAAGCAGCATATGCTAAAAACAATCGAATTGCTTCCAGTCTGGCTACAGGGGCAAAGGTTTCATCATAATCAATACCTTCTTCTTGTGCAAACCTTGAACAACCAGTCTGGCCTTGTTGTTAACAATAAGCCCATTTTCATCAGTTTTGTTCCTAAACACCCATTTAGTGCCTATTGCACACTTACCTGGAGGTAGAGGAACCAGTTCCCACACTTGCTGTTTCTTGAACTGAAGAAGCTCAAGCTGCATGGCATAAACCCATCCATTGTCCTTTAAGGCAATGTGATAATTCTTTGGCTCTTGCTGACTGATAAAGAGAGCATAGAAGCAGAAATTTGACAATTGACTTCTTGTTGATACTCCAGCAGTGATATCACCAATGATTTGAGACATAGGGTGATTCTTCAGATCTTGATACACAATGAGATCTGTGCAAGTGTTTGTAGCAGGCTCAGCAGTAACAGATGGTGATGGTGAATCATTTCCTTGAAACCAATCAGTGGATGGTAATTCAAAGGAAGTTGAATTCGAAGAGATCTCATCAGCATTTGTTGTGGATGGTGCTACAGGAGCTACAGGAACATCAGGTCTAGCTGAATCAGGCAGCTGATCACTAAACCTGAAAAGGTGAGTACTGCAATCATCATCATCATCAGCAGTACCACCAGGTGGTGAACTGTTGACAGGAGCAACAGCAGGAGTTTGATAAGGAACATATTGCAGTATGTCCAAATCAAATAACTCCACAGGGCTTTGTGGAATCTTGTCCTTTGGAGATTCATTGAACTTAACATGTAGAGTTTCTTCAACCATCTTTGTTCTGCAGTTGAAGACTCTGTATGCCTTGCAAGTAGATGAATACCCAATAAAATACCCTGCATCCACCTTAGGATCAAATTTATGGAGTTGATCCTTTGTGTTGAGAATGAAACAGGACACCCAAATGCTTTGAAAAATGAAATCAGAGGAGCCAAATGATGGAGAACATCATATGGAGTCTTCATCAACCTCTGATTTACTAAAACTCTATTTTGCACATAGCAAGCTGTGTTGACAGCTTCAGCCCAAAAGGTCAGTGGCAAACTTGAGTCAGCTAGCATGGACCTTGCAGCTTCAATGAGGGTCCTGTTCTTTCTTGCCACTACTCCATTTTGTTCTGGAGTCCTTGGAATGCTAAATTGCCTTTTGATTCCCTTTGAAAGATAGAAGTTATCAAGTGTATGATTTCTGAATTCAGTTCCATTTTCACTCCTAATACACTTAACTGGAAGGGAATACTGCTTCTCAATATACAACACAAAGTGGATAATCTTCTGAGCAGCCTCATCCTTTGAATGTAGAAAGAAAGTCCATACAAATCTGGATTAATCATCCACAATTACCAGACAATATTTCTTCTTTGCCATGCTCATTACTCTCACAGGACCAAATAGATCCATATGCAGTAATTGCAAACAGGCAGTGGACTTAGGCACTTCAATAGGAGGGAATGAGACTTTGTGTTGTTTTCCTTTTAAACAAGCAGTGCAAGTTTCATCACAGTGGAACTCCTTTATTGGTAAGCCTCTGACTAAACTATTGTGGGTAAGCTGATTCATTTTTTTGAGATTAACATGACCAAGCCTTCTGTGCCACAGTTTAGATTCTTGAGAAGAGGCTTTGGAAAATAGGCAAGGATTGCCTTTGAGATCTATTTTCTTGGAAAGATCTAAGGCATACACTCTTCCTGTCCTGTTGGCTCTCAGGAGAGTGTGATCATCCAACACCTTGTCAATCAAGTGCAAAACTTTGGATGACAGAATCCTACAGTTTTGACTGGTGAAAAGAGCAACATGGCCTTTATCACACATTTGACTGATACTCAAGAGATTGTACTTGAGATTTTCCACATGATTAACATCATCAAATTTGATTTCTCCATTGGAGACAAAGCCCTTACCAATGATGTAACCCCTAGCATCATTTCCAAAAGAAACAAATCCCTTCTTTCCTTGAGAGTAGTCATGAAGAAGAGAGCTGTTCCCAGTCATGTGCATAGATCCCCCACTGTCTACATACCAGATGATACTTTGGCATGTTGAAGAACCCTGCAATAATAAACAATCAGTTAGTTTTAGAGACCTAAACCTTTTTGGTTTTGGGCCTGGTCTCATCAATAGATGGTAAACTAACAGGTTTATTTGAAACAACAGCCTGAGAGGAAGAAGATGGTGTAGAAGAGGAGTCCTTTGGCTTGGACCTCCTTTTCTGTGGTTTCAACATAGGAGTGTCTAGTTGGTTAACTCTACCCAACAGATGTTGAACCATCATTACCAGATGTGTCTGATTTTGTGATAAAGCTTTCAGCTCATCAGACACATTGCCAGTGGAGTTTGATAAGTTCCTATGTTACACCTTCTTCTTCTGAGCACTCTCAGCTGTCACCTGTTTAACCCCTTCCTATTTGGATTTCTTTGAGGACTTAAGGTTACAGGATTTGATGTTGCTGATACAAATGTGGTCTCAACCTCAGTTTTCATTTTTACCATTTTCTCTTTAATTTCTTCTTTTTGTTTGAGTTTGGAACCTCTTTTGTACCAACAATCATCTATAAGATGATTGAACAAACCACATACTTCATATGGTTTCTTCTTCATCTTAGGTTGATCATCAACTAAAGAGGGTGAAGCAACAGAAGACTTGTTCTTCAATGCTTTAGAAGCATTGTTTGCTTTCTTGACTACCTCTTTAGTAGTCTTCAAACTCTTTCTACTGACAGTTTTCTTCTCTTCAGTACTGTCAGCAGTTGAAGTTTGAACTTCAGGTGTTAAATCCTGCTCTCTAGTCCTTTCAGGACCTTCAGAATTAACTCCTGAGTTGATCAACTTATTAATCATGTGAGTGTCAGCATTTGAACCATCAACATCAGCTGATAGGTTCAAAGAGGGCTTGCTGCTGACTGCTACTTCTGATGTTGCCCTCTGTGTTGTTGACTATTGCCAGGAAAAGTCACAAAGGGTGCAGTGGAGTTAGATCCAGTTGATCTACACTCTCTTGCAAAGTGTCCAAGCCTTTGGCATTTGTGACACCTCAACTTGCTCTTGTCAACCCAACTTTGGTTTTGCCAGAGAGTCCTGGGAATTTTCTTCCAGTTCTTTTATAGAACTTCTGAGATCTGATATTTATCATGGCCATTTGGCTCAAAATATCCATCTCTTCTAAGTCATCATCAGCAATCCCCTTGAGATCATCCATAATGAACCATAAATTGTCATTATTACACCCAGTAAACTGACCATCAATACTCACAAATGTAGAATCAGAAGTGCTTGAAGAGAAATTAATATGCTCATCATACTGGCATTCAGATGAAGCATATTCTGACTCATGACCAACCAAGGCAGTGTTGCCTTGTACAAAGTCTTCAGTGAGCTTTCCAGATGAAGACAACTTTCTCTTCTGTTCTATCTCTCTCTCAAACGTGAGCAGTTTCCCATGAAGTTGGGTGAGAGATAGTTTGTCCAAACTTGCACTGGAGCGTAGGACAATAGTATATGTGTCCCATCTCTCAGACAGTGATCTAAGAAATCTGTTATTCATTTGAATATTTGTGTACTCAAGTTTGACCATTTTTAGTTCAGAGATCAAACAAGAGAATCGCTCATATTGTTGAGTCAGTGTCTCACCCATTCTATGAGAGAATGTCTCATATTGTTGGGCAAGAATTTCTCTATTATTTGCCAAGACCTCATCTGTTCCTCCAAATTGTTCTTTCAAGGCATTCCAGAGGTCATGGGCAGTTTCATGATGCATTAGCCCAGAATAGATTTCATTTGGTAGTGCCATGGCCAGAATTCCATGGGCTTTTGCATCAATTTCAAGCAACTTCTTATCCTCATCTGAGTATTGCTCCCTCCTCTTCGGAACCATTTGATTGGTTTCCGGGTTATTCACCATAGGCTTGTGTGGACCATGTACCACTGATGTCCAACAACCCGCGCTGTTAACAGACAGGTGATGGAGCATTCGTCTTTGCCATATGTTATACTCATTCCTAACCAGCATCGGTGGCTTGGTTGAGGAACGAGTATTGTGAGGATCATTGGAGGGAGTGGTCATTTTCAGTTCAAAAACAATTTAATTCAATCTTTTAAAAGTTTTACACAGACCACAACAAACTCAATGAAAACCAAGAAAAGATCTCAGGATGATGACCAGAAATACAGAAAATTCAATCTCTATAACTGTTTCTTGCAAAAACAAAAGCTAATTCAATCAAACTTAGATCTTGAATAGCAGTTTCAATGATCAATTATTAGATCGATCAATGATTAACCTGCTCTGATACCATTTGACAGGATCAGCGATCACAAGTTTGATGTATTAGAGTTCAAAGCAGCGGAATACGAACAGGAATTAGACAAATTGTAGCAAGAAGTCGATGCTTGTATGCATTAAGAGCACATACGGTTATAGCGAGAGAATATATTTCTGATTCAAGGAATGTTTATTGATATGGAATGTTTCTAATCAAATCATTCAATACATTCATTCATTCATCCGCCAATATTACAATAGGTTGTCACTCCTTATATAGAGTGCAACAATCATTGCTGTTATCACGGAAAGTGACAACTGGCAGATCTAATACAAAAATAACTAACTCTTAACAAACTACTGAAATGTTCATAACTACTGAGAACATATCAGAGTGTTAAGTACAGAATATAAAACTACTGATTGAAACTACTGAAACTACAATGACTGAAGAACAAGCTCTTCAGTCGTTTTACAAAACTACTGAACATAAAACTCTGAAACTAGAAATATAAACTACTGATATCACAACTACTGAAGAAGTACTCTTCAGCAGTTGTGACAAACTACTGAAGAAGTACGCTTCAGCAGTTGTGACAAACTACTGAGGCTTCCAGTACTTGATCTTCAGACTTTGACCTTCAGGTGTTTCATTAGCTGTGACTTCAGTAGATATCATCAGCTGATGTCTTCAGTCTTTGTCTTCAGACTTTGTACGTCAGTTTGTTGATCTTCAGCACTTTAAACTCTTCAGCTGTTGTACTTCTACTTTGGTTTTTTCAGCTTCAGCACTTGTGTTCTTCAGCTGTTGTACTTCAGCACTTTAGTTCTTCAGCTGTTGAAGTCTTCAGCACTTGATCTTTCAGCTGTTGAAGTCTTCAGCACTTGTCAACTGCTGATGAGGCTTTCAGCAGTTTGTTGTGATCCATGTGGGACTTAGAGGTTTTCTGATCTTGGCTCATTCGTTCTTTTGTCCCACAATCGAATATGATAATCAAGTCAATGATTGAGTGGCGGAACAAACAATAAAAGAACATTAAAGCAAGAAATTACTCATAAATGTTGTTTGTATTGATATATGAAATTGATAAGTTACAGAGAATTTACAATAAAAATTCTCTATCTATCAGCCGTCACCTCAGTACGAGGTTAACTATTCTATTTATAGGCAGACAAGATGCCTTTACAAAATGACTAAACTACCCTGTCTATTACATCAGAAACTAGTCTAAGTCTTGATCCGCATCTCTGCTTGTTCATCCGCATTGACAAATGCGAATGAGTAATTTTGATCAACATTTCTACTTGATCATCAGCATTAGTAAGTTGGTCATCCTCATTGGTTAATGCGGTTGAACAAATACTTTGCGCATTTGGTTGGTCATCCGCATTTGTCAATGCGATGATCAAAGTCTTGTCCGCATCTTCCTTTGTTCTTCCACATTAGTCAATGTGAAGAGTACTTGTTCTTCAGCATTAGTATTATGTCTTCCGCATTAGTCAATACGGAAGTGTAAACACTGGTCCACACACAGAGTTTTGTCTTCCGCATTAACTAATGCGGAAGATAACACTTGTTATTTTCTTGGCAGATCTACATTCGCATTTCATCTTGGACTTGTGGGATTCCAGCTGAACAATCATCAATTCACCCATTGAGTTGGCATGTATGATCCTTTCAGGGTGTAACAATACTCCCCTAAGGATTATACAGCCTGGTTTTCCTCAATGTTTAGGAGGTGATTGATGTTGTGAAGATTCAGCTGGGTCTTTAGGAGGTAGTATGAATGCAGCTTTAGTGGGATCCAGGATAGCCTTGATCATGTTTACAAAATCATTTGCTTCTAACATCCCGTCTCTACTCAGCACATTATTTTCATTATGCTCATGTTGTAGACGCTTCCATTGGTAACTTTTTCAATGAAATAGGTTCCCATATGGAGATTGTAAAGACCATCTCTGTGAATCAATAAACTCCCTCCCTCATCCACTTCCAGCCTAACAATATTTCCAAGTTGCAGTGGTGTTTTCTTCTTCTTTTTTTTTCTCTTTTTTATATTATTCTATCATAGGCTAGTTTCAAAAACTTGATGCATTTCAGAAAGAAGTGCATGTCTTGTTCACCCATTTGTTGTTTAACTCCCTAACTGCCTGGTATAAATTTAGTGGATGTATGATTCATCAAGTAATCTTACTTCATATCCACTGAATAGTCTTATATCAGCTCCTTCTTTTCCTCCCCACCTCCTTTCAATCACCATCTCATAGGTTTCTCATCATAGTACACATTTGAGATGGGAGTGGAAGAATGAGTACCAGATACTACTTTCCTCTTCAATGACTCAGTTGGCTTTACCTTCAAACTCAGGGAATACAATTTTCTCTGCATCCATTTTTTTCTTCTATCCAGGGATTGACAAAAGTTTTATCTTTCATAAGCAAATTGTCTTTAATGAATTGAAGTTGTTTGTTCTTCTGAACACTCTAAGTATGTTCTCAAATTCATCCCCTGAACATAGCTGCATGATTGATCAGTTCAAGTTGAGCTAGCACCTTCAAATCATGAATCCCAAGGGCATTTACTAGAGCTGAGTACTCTGTAAAGAATTGTACTAGCCTTGAGATTCTCTTCACCATGAACATGTTCCATGTGCTGTCATACTTCCAGGCTATTATCTTCTGATCTACCTTGCCCTTGGGAGTGGAAACCCTCTGATCAGTTCTGCAGTAGTTAGTTCTTCTTGCAGCTTCAACTGACATCTCTGCAAACCATTCAGGGTATTTGTGGAACACTGGGCAAGTAGTTCTTGGCCTTTTTGGTTCAACAACATGTCTTCAGCTGACACTATGCTTCTGGGTTTGATCCTTGTCAATTCTTCTTCCAGTTTCTTGAGTTTATCTTTCTTTTCATTGATCATTGAAGAGTTACAGCCTTAAAGAATTTGTCTTCATGGGGAATCCTTCTTCTTGTGAATCCATGATTTGAGAGATATTCCTTCATTTCTTTATCATACATGTTATAAGGATCAAGAAATAATGATTCATGGATGAGGTTGATTTCTTAATTTGAGACAGTTTTTGTAGGAGACCCCTTCTTGGCAGTGGTATTTCATACCCTTTAGATTTCTTCAAAAATGAGTCTTTATGTTTTGGAGTATCATTTGTCATTGTCTTCTCATATTCAGTGTCTATTGTTAGATCAAGCAACAATTTCACTTTCTCTTCCTCCTCCATTATTCTCTCATAGTCATTCCAAACACTTCATCAGGATCATAGCCTTGATTGATCAAAAACTGGCTTTAATCATCAAGTCATCAGTTTGTGCTTGGTTACCATGTCTTCCACTGTCTGTTCTGCTTTAATAGGACTGTCCATGAGAACATCCTTTTGAACTTCATATTCCTCAGCAATTTCTCCTTCTTCTAAATCAATTGCTCCAGCCAACTTTTTCAACCGAGCTTCTGCCTGCTCATGTTTTTTCCAAAAATTCAGCAATTGCTGCTAAACTTCTTGGATCATCTTTTTGTTTCTTTGCTAGTTCTTCTTCAGTTATTGGTCTCTTACCTTTAGCTTTTTCAGCCAAATACTTCCTCTTCGTGAGTAAGTTTGAAGTTGAGGGCTAGAGGTTTTAGATTGTTCTTCTAGTTCAGGGACCTTTTCAGGTGTACTGGCTCTTGATCCTTATTTTACTTTTCTCACTTTTCTTTCTGTTCAGTTTCAGTTTCTTCTCCTTTCTTGTTCATATCTTTCTTGAGTTCTTCTTTTGTTCTTCAGTTAATGGATAGCAGATAATTTGCAGAGTTAATTCTTTTTCCAAGGCACTGGTGATTTGGTAATAAAGATATTAGGCTCTGCCTCAGTTCTTTGATTGTTTATGAATTCCTAGAAATCATCATCAATGCTGAATTGTTCAGATGCAAAACTATCCAAAGCACTGAACAGTTCTTCAAATTCACCTTTTTCAGAGTCTGAATAACCAGTGTTCCCAGAATACACTACCATGTATAGGCTTTTGTCTTTGATCTAATTTTGACCTTCATCATCTACTTGTTCTGCATGCTCATCTATTAATTGGTTGTCATCATCATCAACCTTTTGTTTGTTTTTCTTTCTCATCATCATCCTTCACTTCAGTTATTTTGATCATCATTTCAAGCTCGGATATTCTTTGTTCTTTCTCTCAGTTTTCCTTTTCATGTTTTGAGATGATATTAGCTTGTTCTTCTATGATGTTTTCTTGTTCCCCTATTGCAATAGTTTGTATTTCAAGAGTATCTACATGTCCACTCACTTCTTCTCTTGTGTTTCAGTGCAGCTTTTAAATTCTCAATCTTTTTGTCTTGTTCTTTTCGTTCAACTACATATTTCTGTTTAAGTTCTTTGAATTCACATTCTTTCTCATCCAGTTCCAGGATTCTATCATTGATGATTCCTGCTCTCCTGTTTAAAGTTCTTTCCATCCTTCCCACTTTGAGTAACAACTCAGATATCAATTATCTTTTTCATCAGGCCTGTTGATGTTGGATTCAGCATAGCTCTCTGAAGGAGCACCTCAGAAGGTTCTTTCATAGCTTTGGTTTGATCATGATGATCCTCCTTATCAGAAGATGATTTGGATGATTTGGATGCACTTGTTGATCCTTCAGTTTCAGCAGGGTGATCAAGGATGATGGTAAAGGTTGGTAAGGAGAAATAGGTGATTGGTGTGGTGATATTGGAGATTGATGATGTGGTGATATAGGTGTAGGTTGAGTGGTCATTAGTGGTGTTGGTTGTGGAGTTGAAGTGATGATGGTTGAGGTAATGTTTGAAGAGATGGTTGTGTCGAAAGTTGTGGTATTTGTTGTGGTGATGGCATTGTGATGGTATTGGGATTGTATTGGAGATGGTATTGGGGATGGTATTGGTGATGGTATTGGAGATTGTATTGGAGATGGTTTGGGGATGGTATTGTGATGGTATTAGAGATGGTATTGGGGATGGTATTGGTGATGGTATTAGTGTGGTTGTGGAGTTGGTTGAGCTATTGGTTGTGGAGTGTTGTGCTTGACCTGCTTGATGTATTTGTTGAAGCATCCAAGAAAGGGGTGAAGGGGCACCACTGTAAAAGTTCCTTGGGTCCTTTTTCTTGATGTACTTATAGGATCTTGCATCATAATGAGGAATGTTAAGCACAGGTCCTTCATTAACATGTATGAAATGATTCATTGATTAGACATTGAATGAATCTGGGGTATATTAGAAACTTGTATCTCACCCTTCTTGAATGTTGGAGATTAGGCCATTGAATACATATGTAGACATGTTAAACCGTCTGTTGGTGCACAGAGCACAGATTGCAAAAGATGCAAGGACTAGAATGTCAGTCCATCCTGTTTTTCTTTTAGACATACAATGTTGAAACATATGAATTAGGAATCTCCAAGGCAGATCCACTAATCCTTTGACTATCTGTTTTGCTACATAACTCCCTTCACAACCAATTTCAGAGAAAAATGTGGTTATTTCCTCATCATCCAATTCAAGAGGATCATTTGCATTATCATCTAATTGCAGACATCTTCTAACTGACTCTTCTGTGATCCTCAGAGTGAGTTCATTGTTGATTCTCCCAGTTAGAATTTTCACTCCATCCTCTTCAACCACTTCAGCTGATTCCCAGAATGACCTGTAGATTGTTGGTCATACTGTCATGGCATATGCTACCCTTGTGGTTGATAAGAATCTTATCATATCTCTAAGACTTTTGGCTTCAGGCACATGAGGGTTTAGATAACCACTGACGTTATGGAGCTTCCTCCATGTAAGATTTGCCATGTAATCTGCACAAGAGACATGTGTGTTAGTTAACAATTTTAACTTTAACTTTGATTTGATTTGTTAATGTGACTTTGATTTGTTACACAATTTTCTTTTTCACTTTGCTCTGTTTTTCGCAGTAAACATGATTATCATGGTTTTCAATATCAGTTGAATTCCTATCAATTTATATGTTTATTTGTCACACCCTCAAAATCCACTTGCGGAGTTTTACCGCGAGGTGTGTGAACAAACCAGGATCACAGTCAATAGTTACTCAGAACGACTCTAAATGCCATAATTTAAACAAAATCGACCAAAATACAAACTTTAAACAATGCGGAAGCGTTTTGAAAACAACACAAGTCAATAAAGTATAACTATGGCAAAACAAGTGCCAACCCAAAAGAGTAAACCGTAATTGTTAAAATGTTAAATTGTCTTGAAGAATCGTGTCTTAAAATGCAGTGAACCATGCAGTGCTCCTATGGCAAGCAAGCTAAGGACCTGAGAAAAGCATACTAAAATGTCAACACATAGGTTGGTGAGTTCAAGAGTTTGTGTTCAATAAACATGTAAACAGTTGTGATATATATAAGCAGCGTATGGTAATAGATAGGTAGTCTATTATCAGTAAATATTACTACATAGTGATTTTGCAATTGAAGCTGATTGTGATGGTTGTTGCCTCCTGTCACGACTTACCATGTCGTGACAATGTTCAATAGGACAAATTGCACCCGGTTGACCTCGAGTCACACAGGTGGGGCTCGTCAGACCCAGTAGTACTACCCAAGTTTCCCCGCTATTAAATATTACCAATTCAAAAGTGTGAGGACTTTTCCTATGGTAAACAGCACTATATTAATATTATACACAACTTAAATAATAAAAGCGTTCGTATAAATACCAGTATGCTATCTCCCCCAAAAGAGATTAGATAAAGAGTGGGGCATGAACTCACCTGATGTATGCAAAGGGTACATAGGGTTTATTTGAGAAACGAGAGGATAGCCAACCTTCAAAGGTTACCTAGATCATGTGAGTACATAAGTACGTGTAAATAAAAGACATGTGAAACCCTAATCATACCAAAACCAAAGACTCAAGCTTCCAGAAAAAATAGACACGTTTGACCTAGTTGACTCGTTTGACCTGTTGGTGACATTATGAGTTATAATTCAAATAAAGCCAATGAGCACATACAACATACATAATTAACATTCAAATAGTATCATACGTATGCTATATCAACCAGGTGTATCACTTAGATCATCATACAATCAAGTACTATACAAGTCATGCGAATCTAGAACATTAACATATCCATTAGTTATAATACAACTAACATGTCACACAAAGTTCAACCATTCATCACATGCCATGTGAAGCCACTCACGACTTCACATCCTAAACCCTGCTAATCCTACTAAGTAGGGGCCTTGTTGGACCAAAAGAACCAATAAGCCAAGATCAGAAAACCTCTAAGTCCCACATGGTATCACAACAACTGCTGAAAGCCTCATCAGTAGTTTGACAAGTGCTGAAGACTTCAACAGCTGAAGATCAAGTGCTGAAGACCTCAACAGCTGAAGAACCAAAGTGCTGAAGTACAATAGCTGAAGAACACAAGTGCTGAAGCTGAAAGACCAAAGTACTGAAGTACAACAGCTGAAGAGTTTACAAGTGCTGAAGATCAACAACTGATGTACAAGGTTTGAAGACAAAGACTGAAGACATCAGCTGATGATATCTACTGAAGTCATCAGCTGATGAAACACCTGAAGGTCAAAGTCTGAAGATCAAGTACTGAAGCCTCAGTAGTTTGTCACAACTGCTGAAGAGTACTTCTTCAGTAGTTGTGATATCAGTAGTTTTATATTTTTATGTTTCAGTAGTTTTGTAAAACGACTGAAGAGCTTGTTCTTCAGTCGTTGTAGTTTCAGTAGTTTTATATTTTGTACTTAACATGCTGATATGTTCTCAGTAGTTGTGAACATTTCAGTAGCTTGTTAAGAATTAGTTATTTTTGTATTAGATCTGCCAGTTGTCACTTTCCGTGATAACAGCAGTGATTGTTGCACTCTATATAAGGAGTGACAACTTATTGTAACCACGGTGGAATGAATGGAATGAACGAATGATTTGATTAGAAATATTCTACATCTATAAACATTCCTTGAAATCAGAATATATATTCTCTCCCTATAACCGTATGCGATCTTAATGTTTACAAGTATCGATTGCTTGCTACAATTTGTCTAATTCTAGTTTGTATTCCGCTGCTTTGTATCCTAATACATCAAACGTGTGATCGTTGATCCTGTCAAATGGTATCAGAGCAGGTTAATCATTGATCGATCTAATAATTGATCATTGAAACTGCTATTCAAGATCTAAGTTTGATTGAATTAGCTTTTGTTTTTGCAAGAAACGGTTATAGAGATTGAATTTTCTGTATTTGTGCTCATTCATCCTGAGATCTTTTCTTGGTTCTCATTGAGTTTGTTGTGGTCTGTCTAAAACTTTTAAAAGCTTGAACTAAATTGTTTTTGAACTGAAAATGACTACTCCTTCCAATGATCCACACAATACTGGTTCCTCAACCAAGCCACCTATGCTGGTTAGGAATGAGTATAACATATGGCAAAGACGTATGCTCCATCACCTGTCTGTTAACAGCGCAGGGTGTTGGACATCAGTGGTACATGGTCCACACAAGCCTATGGTGAATAACCCGGAAACCAATCAAATGGTTCCGAAGAGGAGGGAGCAATACTCAGATGAGGATAAGAAGTTGCTTGAAATTGATGCAAAAGCCCATGGAATTCTGGCCATGGCACTGCCAAATGAAATCTATTCTGGGCTAATGCATCATGAAACTGCCCATGACCTCTGGATTGCCTTGAAAGAACAATTTGGAGGAACAGATGAGGTCTTGGCAAATAATAGAGAAATTCTTGCCCAACAATATGAGACATTCTCTCATAGAAAGGGTGAGACACTGACTCAACAATATGAGCGGTTCTCTTGTTTGATCTCTGAACTAAAAATGGTCAAACTTGAATACACCAATATTCAGATGAATAACAGATTTCTCAGATCACTGCCTGAGAGGGGGACACATATACTATTGTCCTACGCTCCAGTGCAAGTTTGGACAAACTAGCTCTCACCCAACTCCATGGGAAACTGCTCACTTTTGAGAGAGAGATAGAACAGAAGAGAAAGCTGTCTTCATCTGGAAAGCTCACTGAAGACTTTGTACAAGGCAACACTGCCTTGGTGGGTCATGAGTCAGAATATGCTTCATCTGAATGCCAGTATGATGAGCATATTAATTTCTCTTCAAGCACTTCTGATTCTGCATTTGTGAGTATTGATGGTCAATTTACTGGGTGTAATAATGACAATCTATGTTTCATTATGGATGATCTCAAGGGGATTGCTGATGATGACTTAGAAGAGATGGATATTTTGAGCCAAATGGCCTTGATAAATATCAGATCTCAGAAGTTCTATAAAAGAACTGGAAGAAATTCCCAGGACTCTCTGGCAAAACCAAAGTTGGTTTTGACAAGAGCAAGTTGAGGTGTCACAAATGCCAAAGGCTTGGACACTTTGCAAGAGAGTGTAGATCAACTGGATCTAACTCCACTGCACCCTTGTGACTTTTCCTGGCAATAGTCAACAACACAGAGGGCAACATCCTGTCACCTCTAGTCATCATCCTCAACAACTGTAGGATTCTGTGTGCCCAAGACACTTAGAATATTGATGTGGTTAGTACGTCATGATCCAAGTCGGGTTATACCCAATAGCAAGCTTAGCAAACACCAAATAATATTTAATTGATGATGTGATCATGCAATAAAATATTAACACCAATTTAGAAAATGGGTTTTCTAAACAGTTGCATATGACATGGAACATTTTATTAGGATATTTTGTTCAATTATATTATTTGTAATGTTATTTATATTAGTTAGATGACATTACAATTAAAATGGCTACATATGTTATACAATTAATTGGTTAGTTGTATACATTTACTAAGAGATACCAAGTTATAAGACCATGTAACATTGTAATGTGTCTAATTTAAAAGGGGGGAAACCCTTTTCAAAGCCTTTTTGGCCGCCCCCTTATTGTGTTCCTATTGGACCACTTTGTTGATTAGATACACACAATTAAGGGGTCTTATATTTTTGCCTCTTGGACCAGCCATTTGAAGCATACACATGCAAAAGGCTCTCTCTCTCTTTCTCCCCTCTCTAGTTTCGGAAACCAGGCAGAAAGAAGGAGCTCCAGCAGCTTGTTTTGGTGTTCAATCCTAGCATACAAGGTGTTTTGTATAGTGCTTGGGGTATACGAAGCTTGAGGATCTCTACATTGAGTTCTTGGTCGATTCAAGCATCCAAACACTCCTCTAAGTCGATTTTCTGCTGGAGAAAGGTAGCCATTCACAGCCTCATATGGCTGTGATTTTATGTACATTAATGTTTGTTCATAGCTTGTCCATTCATATATTTAAGATCCCTATTGATTGGGTTTTGTTTTCCATCTTAAAACCACACTTAGAACACGAAAAATTTCAGATTATAAACTTGTTGTAATCCTATACATCCGCTGCGTTTTCTGAAAAGATTAAAAGGTTATACTATGTTTTAGTGTTCTTTCAAACCCTTCAATGGCATCAAGAGCCGGTTATATGGATGGCTTGCTTGATTCATCTTTTGAAATTGGTTTAAAAGATGATATTAGATATGTTATAGGCTGTTTTTGGGCTGGTACATTATATCTTGTTGAAATCCCCAACTTTCAAGGTTACATTACACATGCTTGTGATTAAACCTTGAAGGATATGTATGTTGAAATGTTGGTTGTTTGGACAATGATTAAAACCCGAAATTTCAGTTTATGTTGGCTGAAATTTGGGGTTTTAAATGGGGTTTTCATTATTTGAATAGATGATATGATCATTGGTTGTTAAAGTGCATAACCTAGCTTGTGGCCTTGTGTTGTTTGGATGTTTCAAGTGGTTGTTTTATTCATTCATTTGGTTGTAATATTTGTGTTTATTCATTGGGTTGTAATTATTCATTCATTTGGTTATGTAATAATAGATTAGGTTCATTTCCTTTACTAGAAAAATGTATTAGGATACAATTTTGTAAAAGGAAGATGTACAAGATCAAGACCCAAAGATGGACACAAAGACACAAGAAACATGGAGCATTTGGATGTGGTTTCTAGTGGGAGGTTCCTGGAACCTTTATGATATGTTTGACCCTTAGAAAGACCATAGACAACACTTGTGATGGCAAACAAGTGTTGTCAACATAAGGGCTATGGTTATGCACATATGATTGTTAATGTTTATGCTTGGTTGATTGTTTGTTGTCTTGATTGTTTGGTTGATATTTGGATATTCTAAGCAAACTAACTAACAATCTTAACAAGCTGAAAATGTTGGTTCTTTAAAGTTAATAAAAGTTATTAAAATGGTTTAATGATTTTAAAGATTAAAATTGGTTTTAATCAAAGGACCATAGGGTATCTTGTATTTGAAAGCATACAAATACAAGTACATAGAGTTTTCTAAACTAGAATTAAGAAATCTCTAAAATTTTTTTTAAACGAGATCAACACCGTCCTTTTACACAACACTTGAGTCACTTGGGAACTCTTAGTGGATAAAGATCACCCAACCATTTTGAGGGAACTTGTGATTTGAGGTGAGATGCCTTACTTATGGGATAAAGGTCACCTAACCATTTGTTTTGGCAAACTCACACGTGGGTGTAAGTAGGATGTCTTGATTTGCAAACCATGTAAATGGATCACCTAGAATGTGGTTTCCAAATGGTGTTGATGGGATTTTCATGCCGACTTTACATATGATGTTCAAGAGTCGATCCCATACCTCTAGAAGTTGCAAATGGTTGCAATCGTCAAACGTTGACCACCTTATTAATTTAAAACGTGGGATAAAGGTCACCTAACCACAATTTAAATGTAATATTGGGTTCTAGATTTTAATATAAAAGTCTTGTAAGACATTTGTTATTAAAATTACAATATCGAAAATACTAAATAAAACTTTGTTAAATTTTGTAGATGTCCTCTAATAATGATAATTCCGATAACTCATCCGCGTCCAACCAATCCCTACGAGCGATCCTCCAAAAGGAACGTCTAAACCATAACAACTTCATCGATTGGTATCGAAACTTGAGAATTGTTCTCAAGCAAGAGAGACGATCGTATGTTTTAGACGACCCTGTCCCCGATCAACCTAACGAGGATGATGAGAGGCCTTTAACGATTGGCTGAAATACACTGAGGACTCCGTCCAAGTGTCTTGTCTCATGCTAGCGAGCATGACTCCGGATCTCCAAAAGGAGTATGAACATCACGGAGCTTACGACATGATAACCCAGCTGAAGGAAACGTTCCAACAGCAAGCAAGGGTTGAGCGGTTCGAAACGGTTCGAGCGCTCCATGCATGTCGTATGGACGACAATCAATCTGTTTCATATTATGTACTTAAGATGAAAAGTCACATTGACCGCCTCGAGAGGCTTAATTGTCCCTTCTCGAAGGAATTGGCCACGGATTTGATCCTCAATGGCCTTACCAAAAGGTTCGAGACATTCGTGTTGAACTACAACATGAATGCTTGGGAAAAAGCATTGGTGAGCTTCACTCAATGCTCAAAACGGCCGAGGGGCCATGGGTAAAAGGGTTTTACCCGTTCTCACCATTAATGAAGGTGGGAACAACAAAAGCCTCGTCCCGCACCCAAGGCAAAGGTTGCCAAGGGTAAGGGACCCGCTTGGGGAAAAGGGAAAGGGGTGGCAAGGGTGCCACCCAAACCACAAGAGAAGAAGCAAAAGGTTGCTACAAATGACCCATGCTTCAAGTGTGGGGAGATTGGACATTGGGCAAGGAATTGTCCTGTCCATCTCCAAGAGTTGAAAGCCAAGAGGGATGCCGGGCAGACCTCAGGTACAATATACATGATTCATATTGATCTTAATGTTACATCTTCTAACACATGGGTATTGGATACCGGATGTGGAACTCACATTTGCAATTTGTTGCAGGGGTTCACAAGAAGTAGGGACTTCAAACAAGGGGATGTTAGCCTCTTCATGGAAATGGAACTAAAGTCTTAGTTGAAGCTCGTGGAGACTACATCCTGAGACTTCCAAGTGGTTTGGAAGTTATTTTGAAGAATGTTTTGTATGCTCCTAGTTTGACTAGGAACATTATTTCTGTATCCCAATTAAGACATTATGATTATGTATTATCTTTTATTGAAAATGATATTCATGTTTCTTTAAATGGTATGTTCTATTTTAAAGCTATTCCAATTAATGGTATTTATGAATTGGTTCATGAAAATACTTTAAATAGTTCATTGTACCAAACTAACACCAAGAAACTCAAGTTGGACTTAAGTGATACCTATCTTTGGCATTGTCGTCTTGGTCATATAACAAGAAACGTTTACAAACACTTCAAAAGAATGGTCTTTTAAAAACAAATGAATGTGATTCATTTGATGTTTGTGAGTCTTGTTTACAAGGTATGACTAAGGCACCCTTTAATGGAACTACCGAAAGGGCAAAAGATTTATTAGGAATCATACATTCGGATGTATGTGGTCCTTTTAAGCCAATGACTAGGAATGGTGAAAGGTACTTCATTACCTTTACCGACGATTATAGTCGCTATGGGTATGTGTACTTGTTAAGGCACAAAGACGAAGCTTTTGAAATGTTCAAAATCTTCAAATGAAGTAGAAAATCAACTCAACAAGTCAATTAAAATTCTTCGTACCGATAGAGGAGGTGAATACCTAAGTGATGCCTTTCAAAATCATCTTAGGAGTTGCGGGATTGTCTCACAACTCACTCCACCTCGAACACCATAACATAATGGTGTGTCTGAGGAGGAATCGAACCTTATTGGATATGGTCCGATCTATGATGGCTAGAAGCACATTACCTCTATCATTTTAGGGTTTCGCTCTGCTCTCCGCGGCCCGTATTCTAAATATGGCCCCAACCAAAAGGTAGAAAGGACACCTTTTGAGATATGGCATGGAAGAGTTCCATCCCTATCGTACTTAAGGGTTTGGGGATGTGAGGCTTATGTTAAGACTCCCACCCTAAACAAATTGGATGTCCGATCCACCAAGTGTATCTTTATTGGATATCCTAGAGATTCTATGGATATTATTTCTATGATCCAATGGAACAAAAGGTGTTTGTTGCCAGAAAGGGTGAGTTCTTAGAAGCAAAGTTCCTTATGGAAGGAGCTAGCAGTAGATAGTGGATCTTGAGGAAGATCAAGAACCACAGCCCGATGCACGTTTGGTTGAAACTAGCACTCAACATAAGGATGTTGAGGATGATCAAGTGGTTGATCAATACACACAACACGTTCGCAGAAGTGGTAGAACTAGTAATCCACCTGAAAGATATGGATTTTTCATGGATGGATGCTATGTGATAGATTCTGATGAACCAACCACATACCATGATGCAATGTCCAACACGGATTGTGACACAATGGCTTGAAGCCATGAACGTTGAGATGCATCCATGTATGACAATCAAGTATGGGACTTGGTTGTACCACCTCTTAACTCCAAGATAGTTGGAAGTAAGTGGGTTTTCAAGAAGAAAACCGATATGCATGGAAACTTGGATACTTATAAAGCTAGACTTGTAGCAAAAGGTTTCACTCAAACTCAAGGGGTTGATTATGATGAAACCTTCTCACCTGTTGCGATGCTAAAGTCTATAAGGATATTGTTTGCCATAGCTGCTCATTATGATTATGAGATTTGATGTTGCAAATGGATGTCAAAACCGCTTTCCTAAATGGATATCTTGAGGAAGATGTCTATATGGTTCAGCCTGAAGGTTTTGTCCATCCAATACATCCTAATAAAGTATGCAAGTTAAAGAAATCAATCTATGGATTAAAACAAGCATCAAGAAGCTGGAATCACCGTTTTGATGAGGAAGTAAAGAAATTTGGTTTCATCAAAAACCTGATGAGGCTTGTGTGTATAAGAAGGCTAGTGGAGCACAATAACTTTCCTAGTATTGTATGTTGATGACATACTGCTATTTGGAAATGACATTCCAACCTTGGAAGGTGTAAAAACCTGGCTTGGAAGTTGTTTTTCCATTAAGGATCTTGGTGAAGCCGCCTATATTCTGGGAATAAAGATCTATAGGGATAGATCAAGGCGGTTGATTGGTTTGAATCAAAGTGCATATATTGATAAAATCTTGAAAAGGTTCAACATGGAAAACTCTAAGAAAGTACCGTACCTATTCAAAGAGGAACGATGTTGAGTACGACTCAATGTCCAAGCTCAAAGGATGAGCAAGACAAAATGAAGGCAATCCCATACGCATCTGCTATAGGATCCATCATGTATGCAATGATATGCACTCGACCGACGTGTCATGCGCCTTAAGCATGACAAGCCGTTACCAGCAGAATCCTGGAAACAGCCATTGGATGGCTGTTAAGAACATACTTAAGTACCTAAGGAGGACAAGAGATATGTTCCTGATCTATGGATCTGGTGACGAGGAACTCGTTGTAAAAGGTTACACGGATGCAAGTTTCCAAACCGATCGTGACGATTCACGATCACAATCGAGATACATTTTCATTCTAAATGGAGGAGCTGTCTCTTGGAAGAGCTCCAAGCAGGATGTGGTGGCTCTATCAACTACAGAATCAGAATATGTCGCCGCCTCATTGGCAGCTCAAGAAGCTGCATGGTTAAAGAAATTCATTGCCGATCTAGGGGTTGTCCCCTCCATTCAGGACCCCCTAGAGATCTTTTGTGATAACGAGGGTGCGATTGCACAAATCAAGGAACCCCGTGCTCATCAAAAGACTAGGCATATTGAGCGGAGATTCAACTACATACGAGATGAAGTTGAAAAAGGAAAGATATGTATTCGCTAAGTTCACACGGATCAAAACGTTGCGGATCCTCTCACGAAGCTCCTTGAAAAGGCAAAGCATGAATGTCATACTTGTGCCATGGGACTTCGATATTCTAGTGATTGGATTTGATTTATAAATTTTGTATTTGGATATGTGGAACTTTCTATTATTTGAATAAAATTATTTGGTTATAATGTTTCAAATAATATTCCAATTTAGCATGTTTAATCCATGAGTAAAATGTTTACTCTAAATGTCCGTAGTCGTTCACACTTGTGGGAACAAGTTGAAGGTAAGACTATTATGAACTTGGATTGGTTGATATTCATAAGGATGAATATAGAGCAATGGGTTGCTACCAAGGTTCATAGATATTTGTGGGATACAAATATTGGACTAACCCGCATCTCAAATTTTACTACATGGAATCTTATTGATTGATCATAAGTAATTTTGAGTAAAGGCGAATATCATTTGGTATCCTCCGACCTGAGATAATATTGGTTTTTGATATTCAACAAGTATTACACCTTGAGCCTATTCTTGACTATCCTGAAATAGTGGACAGTACATAAGGATATGTTCAGGTATAACACGAGGTGTTTGTGAGAAACGTATGTAGTCAAGATGGAATTTGTTCCTCTTATTCGTTGAGAGTTAGATGTCTAAGGCCTGATTAAGTTAAATCAACAAGGATGATCATTCTGTGTCCTTGGATTTAACATGACATCTGTAACAAAAGGATAAATGGTTAATTCACCTAAATCTTTTCAAGTAGGGCACTTGAAAGGGATGATGTTATTGAATGGCTATAAGTCATGCGTATTAAGGGTAGTAAACCGTTGTTAGGCGGTATTTACTGCTTGCATCAATCTTCTATGAATCTTGGGCAAGTGGGAGATTGTAGGATTCTGTGTGCCCAAGACACTTAGAATATTGATGTGGTTAGTACGTCATGATCCAAGTCGGGTTATACCCAATAGCAAGCTTAGCAAACACCAAATAATATTTAATTGATGATGTGATCATGCAATAAAATATTAACACCAATTTAGAAATGGGTTTTCTAAACAAGTTGCATATGACATGGAACATTTTATTAGGATATTTTGTTCAATTATATTATTTGTAATGTTATTTATATTAGTTAGATGACATTACAAATTAAAATGGCTACATATGTTATACAATTAATTGGTTAGTTGTATACATTTACTAAGAGATACCAAGTTATAAGACCATGTAACATTGTAATGTGTCTAATTTTAAAAGGGGGAAACCCATTTTCAAAGCCTTTTTGGCCGCCCCCTTATTGTGTTCCTATTGGACCACTTTGTTGATTAGATACACACAATTAAGGGGTCTTATATTTTTGCCTCTTGGACCAGCCATTTGAAGCATACACATGCAAAAGGCTCTCTCTCTCTTTCTCCCCTCTCTAGTTTCGGAAACCAGGCAGAAAGAAGGAGCTCCAGCAGCTTGTTTTGGTGTTCAATCCTAGCATACAAGGTGTTTTGTAATAGTGCTTGGGGTATACGAAGCTTGAGGATCCTACATTGAGTTCTTGGTCGATTCAAGCATCCAAAACACTCCTCTAAGTCGATTTTCTGCTGGAGAAAGGTAGCCATTCACAGCCTCATATGGCTGTGATTTTATGTACATTAATGTTTGTTCATAGCTTGTCCATTCATATATTTAAGATCCCTATTGATTTGGGTTTTGTTTTCCATCTTAAAACCACACTTAGAACACGAAAATTTCAGATTATAAACTTGTTGTAATCCTATACATCCGCTGCGTTTTCTGAAAAGATTAAAAGGTTATACTATGTTTTAGTGTTCTTTCAAACCCTTCAACAACAATCTCCGGCATATTTTGTTCCTCAGGGTCAAATGCCATATCCGTACCCTTGTTATTACATGCCACAGTAAAATCAAGTTCAAGTTCCTATGACACCACAACCTCATGCACTACCAGAATCTCAGCCTTCCCAATCTCATCAACAACCTCAATCTCAACAACACAGCTTCTTCACCCCAGGAGTTGTTGACTGGAGCAGTTTACCAGATGACTTGTCTGGTCATGATCAACAGTTCTCAGGTGCTGGTCAACATGGTGGTGACAGTCCCTTTGGGAATCTAGCTCTTATGGCTTTGGAGTCTGCTGATACTTCATTTTCCAATGCCTCTACACCTCAGGTATCACAGGTATCCTCTGAAGCAAAAGCCAAATTATGTTTTGAACCATGCATAGCAGCATTTGCTTCCATTAGAGAAGCAAATGTAGCTCTAATTAATAAGAACATTGAGCTAGAACAAATAATTTCCAAAAACAAAGCTGAGTTGAGTTTGTGCTCAAAGATAAAAATGATGAGATTTATAAACTGAATTGCCAAATAATTGATGATAAGGCTAGAGAAGAAGTACTTCTAGAGAAGTACAAAGATCTCAAAGAAACCTTGCAGTTACCCAGGTCGAGTGTGATAGATGGGTACAATCATGCAAAGGTTTTGAAATGCTTCTTAGTAAGCAATCTGCTTCAAATGTGAAGTTTGGAATTGGTTACAATCACACTGCTCCACCTACAGATTTTACCCCAAGAGCAGAGGTAGAATCTGGTGGTGAGAGTGATAACCAATCCATCACATCATGTGATCTACCTTCTGATACAGCACAATCAGAAGTAGCAGTCAGCATCAAGCCCTCCTTGAACCTATCAGCTGATGTTGATGGTTCAAATGCTGACATTCACATGATTAATGAGTTGATCAACTCAAGAGTTAATCCTGAAGGTTCTGAAAGGACTAGAGAGCAGGATTTAACACCTGAAGTTCAAACTTCAACTGTTGTCAGTACTGAAGAGAAGAAAACTGGCAGTAGAAAGAGTTTGAAGACTACTAAAGAGGTAGTCAAGAAAGCAACCAATGTTTCCAAAGCATTGAAGAACAAGTCTTCTGTTGCTTCACCCTCTTCAGTTGGTGATCAACCTAAGGTGAAGAAGAAACCATGTGAAGTATGTGGTTTGTTCAATCATCTTACAGATGATTGTTGGTACAAAAGAGGTTCCAAACTCAAACAAAAAGAAGAAATTAATGAGAAAATGGTGGAATGAATGGAATGAACGAATGATTTGATTAGAAATATTCTACATCTATAAACATTCCTTGAAATCAGAATATATATTCTCTCCCTATAACCGTATGCGATCTTAATGCTTACAAGTATCGATTGCTTGCTACAATTTGTCTAATTCTAGTTTGTATTCCGCTGCTTTGTATCCTAATACATCAAACGTGTGATCGCTGATCCTGTCAAATGGTATCAGAGCAGGTTATATAACTACTGATGACTAATACCAAGTCTTCTGTTGTTTACAACAGCTGATGACAAAACCACTGTCTTCAGTAGTTTCATAACTACTGATGACAAACACCAAGTCCTCAGTTGTTTCAATCATCTGAAGTCAAACCACGGTCTTCAGTAGTTTTCTAAACTACTGATGCCTAACACCACGACTTCAGCTGTTTCAACGTCTGAAAGGGTAATACCATGTCAACGGTCGTTTAAAACTACTGATGACTAACACCACATCCTTCGGTCGTTTCCTTACCCGTACCCTATATATATCCCTAACCTTAGCTCTCATTGCTTCATCTTCTTCAAACCTAACGTTCCTCTCCAAAACTTCCCTCTTCTCAATGGCGTCTATGCAAATTAAACCGCGACACAACTGCGTTGCCTACCTCACTAAATCGCCCATCTGGACTAAGTTCGATACTGCTATCGATCTTATGGTCAGTCCAATACAACACGGCATTTCTTCTGAATCCCATTTTACATGCCGAATCCTTGCACCAATTTTGGATGAACGTTACTGTTACCACTGGGGAGAACAACACACCATCCCTCCGGTCGGTCGTCAACACCAAAGAAGTAGTCATCACTCCTGCAATAATCCGCCAAATTCTTCAACTGAATGATGCTACTTCTCCTGCTGGATATCGAAGGGCACCATAGATCTATCCTTTGCTCAACATGGATATCAAGGCGATCTCAGTTCCTCCACTATCATGAAGAAACACTTTAATGACGCTGAGCGCCTGATCTTTCACATGGTGAATGTATGTTTGGCCCCTAAGACGTCGTCTTGGGATCAAATGTCCACCAATGGCAGCAGGTAATGTATTCTATTCTTGAGCAACAACCACTTAATTTTTCTGAAATAATATTTTTAGAGCTCAAGGATATGGCTCAAAAACTAACTGCCAACCGTTGGATACTATATCCACGGTTCATCATGGCCATTATTACAGACCAGCTTAACGCTGAGGGACTTGTTGGCTTGGGAGTCCCTGCTACGGCTATTCTGCCCGAAGTATACTCCCGACACAACTCTGACCGGACACTCAAAATGGCTGCCAAGCTGCGAAAACCCACGCAGCTGGAACCCACAGCCACCACCTCAAAATCCAAAGTCCCCACCAAACCACCAAAAAGAAACCCAAAACGGCTACTCAGGGAATTGAGTCCCCTGAGGATGCCCCTGCAACACAAACGCAGGATATATCCACTAGTCCAAACCCCCTAGTGGATACAATGACTCCTCCAGCCATAGCGCTTAGGCTTCCTCTCAACAGGGGCCTGCAGCAACCACCCAAGGGGCACCTACATATCTGGGATCTTCCTCACTTGAGGAGATTGCCATTGAAGAGCACCAACCTCCCCAGGTGCACACTGCTTCTATCCCTTCACCCCAAACAACCGCCCCTCACAGCACAACTTTAATAGTTGCACAAGTGTTGACTCAATTGCACTCCTCACCCCCTCCCCAGAAACCACTTACTACTGGGAATACCTCTACAATTGAGGGGGAGTAACACAGTGCACTTGAGAACCCACAACACAGGGGTTTCCCACTTCTATCTCCTGGTGTAGACAAGGAGCTTAGAATATCTGGTGAGGCTGCCACCTCCTCTGACTCAGCACATGACCAGAGTGAGGCTGGTAACATTGCTAAGACCTCACTAGAGGAAACAGCTGATGATGGACATTGTCCTGAGGCTGGAAGTCCCCAGTACCAAGCACAAGGGGCACATGCACCAACTGGTCTACACCCAGTGCATGTAAATCCTGCTCTAAGCACGAGGTCAACTGATTCAGCTTCGGATGATGATGACCTGGGCTTTTTCTATGATGTTCTTGCCCAGAACACAATCCTTGAAGAGAAAGTCAGTAGGCTGCAAAACCTACTTGACCAACTCTCACAAGGAGAAAGACCGTCTGCCTCTATCCACCCACAGATGGCACCTTCACTTGAAGGTTTCCCAAACACCGAGCCACTCCAAAATCAACCACCTGCCTCTGCTTCAGGCCCTACTTCTCAGGAACAGAACCCTCCTGAGCAAATAGGTGCTGTACTCCAAAATTCCCTCCCTCTCATCACACCCATAATCACTGATATAGTGATCAAAGCCATTGATGAGAGGCTTTCCTCAACATTACAGCCCTTGGTTGATGCTGCTGTCCAAAAGACTCTTTCTGCGGTACAAACCCCTTCCTCCAATGCAACCAAAAGGGGGAGAGTACTGCAGTGAAAGAAAAGAAGAGGAAAAGATCCGAGGAAAAGAAGGAAGCGAAGCAAGCCCAAAAGGAGGAGAAAGAACAGCAACCAATGCTCACCTACAAGTGAAAGAAAGGTGCTGATGAGCACATTGCTGAAGATAAGCCTTGGAGCTACTGATAAAAGAGGCTGATGCCGAACACAGCAGATCAATGGACAACATCATTGATCAGCTGTTTAGGCAAGGCCATGACACCAATAAACTTGACTCTGAGATTCGACGACTAGAGATTGAAGAAATCCAGAATAGATGGGCAAGTTATGAAGTGTTAGAAAGAGAAAGGCTTGAAATCATGATAAGATTTATTTCAAAATATCTTGGAAGATCAATGATTGAAATCAAAGCTTGGTCCAGGGACAGTATCTTGGCAATCACCACCAAGATCTGTTCGTCTGAAGCATACACTAAGGGCTTGTTATTGAAGCTTTGAATGAAGCGGGTGCTGGGAGCAGGACTAAGCTAGCCAAGCAATCAAAAGCCACACTCACCTCAAGGATGCTAGCACAGCCTGTCAACATTCCCACACCAAAACCACCCAAAACACAACCCACCAAACCAACTCCCTTACCCTCAAAACCCATAGCCGATGATATACCCTTGAAGAAGAGAGAAGGATATTGAGGCTAGAAGAAGATGAAGAAGATGATGAAGACAGGCTGCCGCTCTCAGCTGTGATTCAGTTGCCTAAGGCCACAAGTCACTCCTCAGCAATTACTCCTGAAGTCTAGAGACAAATGGTTAAAGTGAAGCTAGAAGAAGAAGAGCTTCATAAACAGCATGATGAGGAATTGCTGAAGAGAGTTGACAAAGCTTATGCAGCCACATCTTCTATCATCAATATGAAGGAGCAAGCCCTCAGACTTTACACTCTCAGGCATACCTTTCAATATCAAAAGGAAAGAGTGAGGATTTGGCCTGATCCCAGGGTCTCTCACAGAATTCATAAGAACAATATACCTCGGAGATACATTGGCCAGGTGAAAAAGATCGTAGATGAAGTGATCTCTCTGGTCTTTGTAGTTTCACCCTGGGAAATCCTAGAAGACTTCAAGAAGGCCTACAAAGCTAATCTAACCCCTCAGAAGATTCTGGAAAACAAAATAGTGAAAAAGGGGTTAGTTTACAAGAGGCTTGAGGAAGTCAGAAAAATGAGCTCCGGTTGTTCCTAGAGGGTAATCACCCGGATGAGTTTGCTTACAGAATAATAACAACTGTGGAGCTAAAGAATAGGAAACAGACCAAATACCTGTCTGAGTATTATGGGTCAGAATCATTGTTTGATGGAGGTGCTAAAGAGCTAACCATGGAGGAACAAATCACCCTCCTTGAGGCCTACACAAGAGAGTCGTACAGACTCATTATGGGGAAGTGAATCTCATGAATGGGATAACAACTCTGTGTCCTGTTCCCCAAAACAGAGTTCCCATTCATACTCTGCCAAACAAATATTTGAGGTTCTTCCCAGGCCGGAGCTTACATGGGTCATCTTCTCTACTGATCAAGAAGGAAAAAGACCAACATTTTGCCATCAATAAGTAGGAGAATAAATAAGTTAGAGGTTTTGGCTGCATTGGTTCAGGGGGAGTTTGTTGGACCAAAAGAACCAATGAGCCAAGATCAGAAAACCTCTAAGTCCCACATGGTATCACAACAACTGCTGAAAGCCTCATCAGTAGTTTGACAAGTGCTGAAGACTTCAACAGCTGAAGATCAAGTGCTGAAGACCTCAACAGCTGAAGAACCAAAGTGCTAAAGTACAACAGCTGAAGAACACAAGTGCTGAAGCTGAAAGACCAAAGTACTGAAGTACAACAGCTGAAGAGTTTACAAGTGCTGAAGATCAACAACTGATGTACAAGGTCTGAAGACAAAGACTGAAGACATCAGCTGATGATATCTACTGAAGTCATCAGCTGATGAAACACCTGAAGGTCAAAGTCTGAAGATCAAGTACTGAAGCCTCAGTAGTTTGTCACAACTGCTGAAGAGTACTTCTTCAGTAGTTGTGATATCAGTAGTTTTATATTTTTATGTTCAGTAGTTTTGTAAAACGACTGAAGAGCTTGTTCTTCAGTCGTTGTAGTTTCAGTAGTTTTATATTTTGTACTTAACATGCTGATATGTTCTCAGTAGTTGTGAACATTTCAGTAGCTGTTAAGAATTAGTTATTTTTGTATTAGATCTGCCAGTTGTTACTTTCCGTGATAACAGCAGTGATTGTTGCACTCTATATATGGAGTGACAACTTATTGTAACCATGGTGGAATGAATGGAATGAACGAATGATTTGATT